>JAODTR010088439.1:0-14167 GCA_025399935.1 Amblyopsis rosae | reverse complement strand
GGTCCCTTGCTGAAGCTGCTGCCCCCGCGACCCGACTCCGGATAAGCGGGAGAAGATGGATGGATGGATGGATAATTTAGCCATCCGGAAACAGGGTTTAATGACATTAATGGAGTCTGGGTGACACCTAGTGTTCAATGTGAGGTACTGAAATTTCAATGATAAATTTCAACAAAATGGGGGGGATGGGCATTCACATATATCTAAATGTTCACTGGTATTCACGTCATAGTGTGGTGTGTATGCTACATACAACACATATATTACAGGGTTCATCTATACTTGTTGTACAGCAGGATGCACTTATTTTCTATGCTGAAAGTATGATGTAGGGTCTAGCTGTATTGCGTATTTGGGCTGGTGCATACTTACTATATAGGAAGACATTAGCCATCTGGACGCCCAGTCTATTAGAGGCCACACAAGTATAGTTCCCATAATCCTCTTCAGTAACATTGGCAATCATGAGGATAGTGGTGCTGCCAATAATTTGTATATTTATGCCCTGAGCACTGGATAGTCTGCAGACAGGAAAAAGACACGAGTGTATGTCATTAAAATTATATCACATAATTATTATTATTATATATCACATTATTATAAAATAAACATGAGTTAACAAATAAATACATACATTCAAAGGAATGAACAGAAGCACATCACTGGTTGAAAGAAATACATTGGAAAGCATGCAGTAATTGCGTAGATCTGAATGGACTTTGCTTTACTGTACACATCAGCCTGGGAAATCAGCCAGACGCTGCCAAATACGTGTCAATCACATCATTAGCAGGTGATTGGAGCACCTTCAGCCTTCTCTGAATGTTCAAGACGTCTTCGGGATGATTTTCCAAACTAGACGCTGACAAGGTTTTGTGCCAGGCTGATTTCTCATTATGCATTGCAGGCTGACAGGACCCATACACTGTAACTAATGGTGACTAAGTGTGTTACAATCAATTATGTCATGCAATAAATACATCCACATTAACTCTGTGATGAACTCAAATCATCAGTGAATACAACTCTCTTTAACAGCAAAGCACATATACAGGGTTCTGCTTGTACAGGCTGACTAAAAGCGTCACATTATGAATATATATAGTAAGAACATGTATTTAAAGTGCCTCAACTTAATCCTACTTAAGTCTTGGTAATGCGGTAATCTTAATTTAAGCAGGGCAGATAGAGTTTATGCTGACATACACTTGGCTGATAGAGTTAGCATAAAAAGGGAAATACACATCATGGCACAGCATCATTTGTTCTGCTTTGGAGCAGGAAGTTGATAAAGTGCCTAGGTCCTTTCCACAGGGACACCTTGGAGGGCAAAGCGTGTGTGTGTGTATGTGTGTGTACATGTGTGTGTGTGTGTGAGAGAGAGAGAGAGAGAGAGAGAGAGAGAGATTCAAGGGTGTGCCAGCAGTATACCCACTCCATCTTAAGTGTACCTCGGCCAATGATAAGGCCAGTGGCAGATTGTATATTCCCCAATGTTTCTTCATGGGAAGATGACTGCACTATTAAATAGGCATTTCTGTTCATATCCAAGACAGTACAGGACACCTGGGGTCTAAGAGCATTAGGCTGTTTTCGCTATAGATTGTAGTGTGACTGCAGTGCTACAGCACAGGGGGAATGGAAGGGGGGGGGGGGGGGGGGGGGGAGAGGTTTATACTTTTGCTCAATAGGTCAGAAAAGATATTAACTCCACTGTGTAAAGTTTGTGCATTAGTACTGAGTGTTCCCACCTTTTTATTACTATTTGTTTTGGAAGAACGTACTGCTTTAACCTTCAGGGTCCAGAATTCTTTTTAACTTTAAACTTCTTGGCACAAAAAGATCTTAAACCCAGAACTTTAAAAGCCTGTCTCTCACACTTATGACTTAATCTTCCTCCTTCAATGTGCCTTTGCCAGCTTTCTCTAACATAATGAAATAGAATACACAATGAAGGGATTTTCTCCTCGTCTTGAAGCTTCCTGATATACTGTACAGTAAGCTCCACATGTTACACCATCCATCATTACAGATAGAGGGCAGTAGCGGTCTGCTAAATGACACTGATGTTTGCCTCCAAATGCAAAGTCCTCCCATAGTCTAACCTTAAGCCTTGGATAGAACCAATTTGACCCCTCAATTCATCAGAGGGTCACAGTCGCCAAGAGACTGGGACAAATCATTGGTGAGACAGATTTGATTCTCTAGCGTGCGAGCATCCAAAGTAGGTTCTCAGAGTGACAGGCCTGTTATGATTCAAGGTTGATGATAAATGAAATCAAGCAGAGTGGCCCGCTGAGACTTGTAACCTGGGAATGATTGAAAATGGTCGGGTAGCTGTGACAGCAATCATGTATCGGCTGACAAAACAACAAACATATCTGTCCGTCAAGTTAGCTGACAACTCACTTTGAGTCCTTCCATGTCACAAATACAGATGTGTGATATACAAATGACATGAGCAAACCATTTTTAAACCATGCATTTTAATATTTTTGGTTGCATTGTTTACTTTTATGTAATACTCAAATGCTTATATGAACTATAACTGTCTTGCATGTCAAGTATTATTTCAGTTGATTTTCTTAAAAGTTTAGCATGAAATGTAATGGATTCTTTAAATTATGAGAAAACTGAAAGTATTATTTCCCATCAAAAAGTGTATCAAAATTATACCTAATTTAAATGTTTTAATGAGTTAGATTTTTGATTTGAAAATTAATATATCAAACTCCTGCCTACATAAACATCAGTGATTTAAATGCAGCATATCTAATCAGAGCAACAGGTAAGTGGTTTGCAGCAATTAGTGTTTTAGTTGCAATTAGCGTTTAGCTGGCTGCAAAGGCATGAAGACGGCTCACACTCAGTGCTGGACTGGGGATACACAGTAAAAGATGATGAAGTCAAGTCACATTATTGTGGAGGGAATTAATAATGCCTTTATAGAAAGCATGTTTTTGTGTGAGGGCATAGAACAGATGCAATCACAGTTAGGGAGGATGATTTCTACTCTGGAAATGGTGGTAAAGAAGAACAATGCTGTAATCTTCAGTAATATTTGCAGAAGAATATATAATGCCTGCACTTACCAATGACTTTTCACTAACCAAGGACCATAATCACAATATATATTGTACAGCTTTTGAAAATAACTTGGAATGTCCAACTTCCAAAAAATGCTTTCAAGCAGACAACTCCAGGGAAACAGGATGCAGGAGACTTGATATTGAGTAATACCAAAATCATGCAGCAATATATTATACAATATAATCACAGATCCAGTAATGTGTTATTGGCAAATTAATGTCTAACAAACAATAGTCTAATAATCATTGTTTCCTTACTACCAGCCACATACAATGGCATCCTTCCAATTTGTTGCAATACGGTCAGTCGTGCTCACATTGGAAATATCAGAGGAGATAATCAATTTCTCAAATTGCACTCAAAAACATCTTTAATACATTTGCCCTAATCCCTTGGTACTATACTGAAAATGACGGCATGCAAAATATACTGTATTTTATAAGAACACGTTTAGTGGGATGAAAAGTCCTCAAGAAAATCAATGCTTTTCAACGATCAATGATAGCCTTGTTACAGTAAGAACAGAACAAGTGAGTGATCTGTCCACTGTGCAATAAACAGGTCACATCTACAGGAGCTCAGATGTTTAGGAAGGTGACTATGCAAAGTAACAGTCCAAGCAAAGATAAGTGATTCTATTTAAAGTATTTGACGTTAACATTATCATTCAAGGAGAACAAATCTCGTCTCTCTTTATTCCACACAAGGGGTAAAATGTTCCAGAGGAAAAAACAGCCCAGATATATGAAGCTTGGTGAAAAGCGAAACAACAGATAATGCAAAATGGTTCAACCACCATAAATCTTTTACTTCAAGCACAGTAGGCCCATTACTTTAAAGACCACATATGTGATAACATGTGTGCCTGTGCCTCTCCTTCACCATTTGTAATATTTTTAAAGAGAACATTTATAGGAAAAATTTTAACAAAAATTTTATTACATATCAGGTAGCTCTACAGGAGGATTTCTATTATTGTCAGATGTAGCATACATTTCTCTATTCCATGAAGAGTTCACAACAGCAGTCTTTACGCTTAAGAAATAGGGTACAATTTGAATGCAATGATAATATTCTGTCCTCTTCACGTATTTGTGTGACATGCAAGCTATAGTATACTGACATTTTGAAAATTCAGATAAAATAGACCAGTAATTCTATACCCCTAGAAAACCGATATAACGGATACCAATGATGCATTCATAACAACAATATTGACTAAACTGAGTGTTGAGGTGCCTTTACTAGCCGTGCACATATATACCACTCTACAAACGCACGCAGAGTAGTGGTGCATCATCGTAACATGTTGATGCGTACAATGACAGAGTAGCGTCTTCAGCGGCCCATCAGAAGTTAGTTGAAATGAGAAAGTGAAGATAAAAATGGGAAGCAGTTTGAAGCTGAAAGGTGCCACGTAACACTAGATGCCGTAGACGGAGACACCACACTGCCGGCTGTCCCACATACATCGCTCAGGCTCTGTGACTACTGTACCTTCGCTGTCAGCACAGAGGCAGAACAACAATGACCCCCCTTCCTCCCCCGTTTCCACATTCCTCATCCGTACCTTTATTCAGTGAACGGCGAGGCGGAATGAAAGCGCATTATTCCCTCCTGGAAAACGTCGGAATAGGCTTATAGAAATACAAATATGTTTTCATGTAAACTATGTAAATCTATGTAAATAACACATTGCACATAGTAAATAGCACAATATGTTTCTACAACTATAACAGGCTTCACTACCATTTATCATTGGAATGTGTGATTAACAGTGGAATAAGTGTTTAGTGAGTTCAATGATTTGTAAGCGATTAATCATTATCACATTACCATGATGGGGTTTTGAATTGTGACAGTGAAATTAGTTTCAGGAGAAATTACAGTACCACCTCAATATTAGTGTCCTAAAAAGACTAAATGCTGTCTGCTTGATTCTTGAGCCGGTTATAATATGAACATGTATAAAAAAAGGCACAACTTTATCAATGTAGATCTTAGTTGTCACGTGGAAACAATATATGAGTGAATTTAGGCTTTGCTAATGCTCTGGGTACCTCTTGTCATCTCGGAACCACTCGAACTCTGGCGGTGGCACGGCGGTGGCATCACACTGCAAAACTCCAACTCGGCCCACCTGAGTCTCTGAGCTCTGGGTTTTTTTAATGGTCGGTGGGTCTGAAGAGTCACAAACATTAATAATACTTACCATGTGTCGCTTTTAGTTTTCAAATGAAGCCACGACTATGCCCCCACGATCAGAAGCCATCAAATGGCCGTGTAGACTAACTGTGGGTCCAAACTGTTATTAAATATGTTTTTCTTGGATTAACGAACAACATTTTACACCAAATTGCTGTGTTTTTGTTTTTTGTACAGTATAAAACACTGAGATCAGAGAATAATACTGTAATTATTATTATTGATTAATTTGTCAAAATGTTTTCTTAAAAACAATTACCATTTAATTTAAGACAATTTAATTGGCAACCATTAAATTATTGTGTTTTTTGGTATTACATGACATCATTTATACCTTCAAATCCAATGCTCCTATGATTTTCACAAATTAGAGTCAAGTGAGGGGTATAGTACTTGGTCCTCAATGGTAATAGCACAGTGATTCAAGGACTCAATAATTCATTGATAAATATACCCATTATAATGCCCAAGTCTGATTTTGAATAGTAAATACCAATACCAACACTTTTCATGCAAACTAAAACGTTAACGTGTCAATCAAACAAATTAATTATTTTAGCTTAACGTGGAAAATAAGTTTATTATTAAGGACATTCAGTCCTGGCTAAATTTACGACTTATAAGATGGTCTTTTTAATGACCCTTCTGAAGGAGAATTTAGTTTAAACACTCTGCTCATCACTCCGTAACAGCATACTGCACTCGTCATCCTTTAACAAGGACCCCTGACAAGAAGTAATTAGGTGGTCTTGTTTTTGAACTAGGCTGAAGCCTGTAATATACATTATATGCAGTACTTTAGAATCAGATTTCATATGAAAATTCCAATCACAGTCACAGTGTGGTATTACAGATCATGTTGAACCTGGATTAATCACCACACGACAAGAGCCAAGTGCTCTTATAAACTTTCAAGATCTCCCTCTCAGCTCAAACATACTGTATAGTATGTCTCTACTTTGAACTTATGCTTGACTTTAATGTCCGACTCCTTTCATTTGAGTTTGTCCATTTGGCCACATCAAATACCATGTTAGGTTCATTCTCCAGCCAGTGCCTTGTGACCAGTGACACTGGCCTCCAACTGGACTTGGTGCCCGGGCGCTGCCCAGCGGCTGCTACACGTATGGGTATGTGACAACAAAAGCACCTTACCTCACCGTTACATGGAATGTAATCTGATTCAGCCATTACTTACATTTGACAACTACGTTAACGTATTTGACATCAGGTATTGCCACGTCATTGCTGGCTTTGCACTCGTAGCGCCCAGCTTGGCTCCGCATGATGCCCGTTATGTCCAGGTACTCCTCTCCATCCAGCAGTCCTGCTGCGGAGATTGGGAGCCAGAATAGAATGTGCAATCAGACAAAAGGAGAGAAGCAGAATGTGGGTTGAGGAGGACAAATAAACGTTTGTTTTTAACTCGGCTATCTCGATTATTTTTTTCTGGCAACTTTGCACAAATAACTATAATCATTTTTAATACACTAGTCACTGCAAAAATAATAATTCTGGAATTTATGTAAAACATCAATAGAATGTAAACTTAAAATGTGTTCTGCCTGTGCTTCTTAAGTTAATTATGCACAATACAAAAAAGGCTTTTTGAAGAGAGAAATAAACTCTGCAGATGTTAGAGGGACAAAAAAAATCCAGAGAATTACCAATATCATGCTAACTCATTAAATTAGCTAATAATACATTACATATACCAAAAAGCCAAGAATCTGTATTTTCATTTGGAGAGATATAGGCCTTCACAGTCAAGATGAGGTTAATGGCAAGCATACTGCTGACATTGAGGAAATATGTGTGTTAAGCTTAACACAGCTTCATAAAACAATGTGGGGACATTGTGGGTACCACTGGAATTCTTTTGAAATATTAAATTGAACCTGTTCATGGCAATGTAGTGGGGATACGTCATAATGTTCACATTGTTTCAGTAGCAACAGTTTTGTCCCTGTACATAAAACAAAATTAAAATTCCTCTCAGCTGCATAACATTCATTGATAACACTGATTATGCACCTCTATTCATTTTTTGACAAATAATGTTATCTAAATATTGATCTTGATCTGGTTAAACTGGACGGCCTACTTTGCATAATGTGACGTCATTGAAATTGTCTTATTGACCACAGCGTATTTTACCACATTATAACTATATTGTTTCAGTTTTTTATTAGGATATTGTGCATATATTGTTGCAGTTTGTTAACCTATGATATGGTGGAGTGGATTCATATATTATATATATTATATTATATTATATATACACATACTATTTCTTGGGCTGGATGATAGGGGGCAGCATAGACTGAAAATGTTAACAAAAATTGCCCAAAAAGGGCTTTCTCTAGTCTGTACCCGAAAGTAGGCCACTAATAACTTAAAACGATCAGGTTAAATAATATCTCGAGTGTCAGCTTTTATCTTTTCTGCTGTCAGTACTTGTTCACTGTTGAAATTAAATATAGCATTTTGTCTGTAAATCCATGGGACCACCAATTTCATAAGTAGGCTGGTAATGTATCGTCACAATGCAAGGATGTTATTCAAGAAATCAGTTTGGTAAATCCGTGAGTTACCCATCCTTTTTTCCAATGATTGAAACATTTCATTGCTACTCTTTATAGTGTAAATTACCATTAATGTGTGTTGATAGTCAGCATATAGTTCGTGTTTTTTTTATTTATATGAAACTACGAATCCCTCTCACTATCATAATGGAAATTTTACTTTATCAAATTTTACTTTATCATAGCAAACATTAATTTCAGTAGTTCTGTTCACTTTCAAAAGTAGTTTCATCTTTGTCTGTGACTACCTAATATGGGAAGCTATAACTCCCCCCAACCCCTGTACATTTCCCATCAAATGTGTGCAGTAAAATAGGAAGTAAATATGACTGGTGGGGTTTTAGGGCGCTTTAACCTTTCAAAAAAAGGATTCAGTTTAAAATGTGAAAAACGTATATATTTAAATAGATAACAAATGATCATGTTGCACTCTCTGCAACATGCAGGTCTCATACATTATTTCCCAGAAAGATACAATTATCTGCAGTGTATGAAGGAGGTATTTCTAGGGACCAACCAAAGGTAATAATTACTAATACAGACTGATATTTCCCTTAATCCCAAAAATGAGAAATGAAGGATTCTTGGCTGAGGAAATAAATTGCACCTAGGGGATCACTGGGGCGAGAGCAGGGGGGCAGCACTGTTTTTCATGGCAGTAAATGTCAGTGATCTGTGTAGTGTGAGAGCTGGTGCTGGAGGCTCTGCGAGACTGAAGCACTGTGCCCTGGGAAATGAACCGACAACTTCTGGGACCATAATATGGAAGGTTAGTTGGAAAATAGCAGTTCTGCTTTGGTGAACATACAAACTCATGGTGGCATTTTGAGTAAAATAGCTGGGTCAAACTCTAGGAAATGAATGAACAAACAAACGAACAAACAAACGAACAAACAAGCAAACAAACAAACAAACAAGGATGTTAGCACCATCTCGTTAGCGTTCAACCCACCTCCCATGGTTTCTGCTCATTGGAAGACCAATTTTAATGGCCAATAAGAACAATCTAAATAGAATCATTTTAACTATTCAAAACACACACCAGGGAAAAGCAGAGCCAGCTATTGAACCAGTGCGTGCACAGCAACCTTATTAGTATTTCAATTGGTAGTTTTCATGAAAAGCAACTGTATCAAGTGCCACTGTTCTTTCCCTCCTCTCCTCATCAAATTATTGGCCGCAGCATAATACCATGGTGATGAAAAGATCAGTGAAGGCATGATCAAAGCCTGAATCAGTCCATATCAGTCCTTCTCTGCACAAAACAGCCAGAGCTGGAAATCAGTTGCCATGGAAATTCTATTTAAGTTCAATCAAGAGGTTCCGTTAGTTTGCCACTGGACAGAATGGGCGAGAGCTTGAGGTGATCAAAAAGCAAAGCCAAGTGGGCAGCGGTGTAAAGTTTACAAAGTACAAATACTTATTTTCTTCTTTTAGAGAACTTTCAAAAATATTCACATACTTTTTACACTCGTTTGTTTCATCATTCAAAACAAACTATACATCTTTACTCCAACGATATACAATATATAAACCCGAGTCAAGACGTTATGTTGACATAAAGTTCTACCTGCTTAGAACTTGATAAACATCTTCTTCAATCTGCTAAATGACAAAATTGTAAATAATGTCTTTTCATGCTGAGGAAATAAGTATCCGTAGCAAAATATTTGTACTGTATTTATTTACAAACCTAATTTGGCAATGGACATGACTGTATAGACTGTACATTTATTACTATATGTTTGATGAACAACTCAATCATGAAGAGCACCTGATGTTGAGTAAGAACCAGTTGTTTCAAAATCCTTTTCTTCTCACCCTCATTTCAATAGCATTACCACTCCATGTAGGTCTCACTTCACGTATGACCTCGCAAATGGAACATTATGAAGAAATATGGGTTAATTTAGCCTACAGGGAACTGATTAACAGGATAGTCTGTCTCTGCATGTGTATGCAAATAGGCCTCAGAGATTATGATGTGGTGGGCATCATACAGTAGTGGGCATAGAGAATCGGTAAGGGTGCAAGCCATGCCACGTTCCTATAAATTCCCAGAGGACATATATAACGTTTCATAGTGTGCGCAAGACTGTTTGAAATGCCCTGTGAATGCATGCTTTCAATTACATTACTATGCTAAGCTGGGAGAGGACGAGAGGGAGAGAGGGAGAGAGAGATAGGAAGTTCTTCTTAGATCAGTCAAAGTGTGATGGAAAGATTTGCCGTGAGACAGACACATTCATTCTAAGCTTGAAGCCTGATTCTGCTGTTTAAAAAAAGAAACCGATAAGGTGCAGCAGGGAAGCATTGTGAGAAGCTCAGTGTGAAGCGCGTTTATGTGTGCGATTTGTCATGTCTCACGTGGGTTTGTGCCCTACACATTCAGACACACATTTCAGATTAACACAGTTCCACAAAAACAGGTCGAAGTTTGAGCTCCAAATCGATACTCGTCTTCTGTTCCGTTTTCACAAGTTATTTCAGATATGTGTGTTCTTTGCTCCACCAGTGGTGGGGAGACAGCAACCTTGAGTCACTCTACCAGAATATAGTACCTAACATGCAACACATGCCTTATGATGTGGGTGCAGGTACTGTAGCATAACGACATTACTCTACTGGAATAGAAAGTTTTTAGTAACAAATTGTGTGTCTCTGTCCTTCTGTCTGTTTGTGAGTTTAACAATGTACACTTAGCAAGTAGTGAAGTTACTTAGGTGATGAGTGAATTAAGGCACACACTTATTCACTAAAAATATCATAGTGTGAGGCATACTGTGTTTCAGTTTTACAGTATCAGTTCTGAAACCGAAACAGAAACAGCGATACAAACATCCACGTTTTCTTGTCGCGGTTCCAGAATACGGAACCGCGGTCCGCACACAGACACACACAGACACACACCCAACCTGCTACAGATGCAGCCTGTTGAGCTCTCATATACGTTGCTACTGTAATTAAACTACCAGTACAATTTTTATTTCACATTTAACTCAACACTAGATTAGAACCACTGAGCCTTTTTATCGTTGTCAAAACACAATACAAAGCTATTTATAGACTGCTGATTCATGGAATTAACCCGCGTCACTACAATGTCGGATTATGTCAACGAGTCTATTACCTTCGCTTCTTTACTCAAACAAAACAATGTGGAATAATATCACACTTTATTTAGAAACATCAATGCAAGTGTCATTTTGCTGAGAAATGACAAGACGCGCAGCGCGCGCACACACACAAATACTGTGTCGTCTTCGTGGTTGGGTTAGGCATGACGCAGCAGTAACCTTTCTTGTGGGTGTCTCTTTCACGAAACCTATCTGACGTGTGTCAATAAAATCTTCATGATGGCCGCCAAGGTATAAAAATGATTTTTAAAAAGGTATCTATTTTAAACATGAATATAGCAGCAAACAATCAGTATTTTCTATGTTAAGGACATAGTGGAATATTGTCCTTAGCAGAGTGTTGTAACGTAATCCGATCTGATCTTATTTTTGGTTTACCTAGTGCTGCTATGTGTGGGCGGCAACAAGAACAGTGTTCTTGTTTGGCTGAGAAGCTGGTACTAGTGTGCCATTTAGTGGAGATAGTATAGAAAAAAAGAATATTCTACATAATGTAATCAAGGCCAGAATAAAATCCCAGATTATTCCACTCAAAGGAAAAATTGGTCAAATCTTCTCTGACAATGCCAAACAACCTTTCTTTGCTGTTGACTCTTGTTTGTTGTTGTTGGTCGATAGGATAATGAAGTCTGAAGAAATGACAAACAAAGGCTGTTGGCAATTTTACAATGTATTCATTTAACAAACAGGAGTGTCAGTAGCGTGTGGAAAACCACCTGGCACCTCCTCTTCATGCCGGTCACACACTGCTGTGGGTTGATTCTTCAACCAGCATTTGTTTAGAGTCAGCCAACGTGGTTGCGTTGACTGGCACGAACAGCACGCCCAAGCTGATCCCACAAGCGTGTTTCCCACATTTCCTTACATTATGTCCATGGATTAGAATGTTCCAGCAACTCTAGATCAAACCAGTGGCACTCGTGGTTCCTACGTCTTATAATTTTGCATACTGTTTCATATACCGTAACAGTATGCAGTCTAAAGTATGATGGAGCCACTCGAGCAGAGCTATGGTAGCTCTGATTGAAAGGTTATATCTGCCTTTAAATATATGCTCCAGTGTAAGAGAAAGCTAAAGTGGTTCAGCTAGCCTTACCCCATATTTGATAAAGGCCATACATGTTAAAGTTGCCTCTGCAATTCAATTTTCTTTCAGATCGTATAGTACATTTTATGCATACATTAATCACCAATTAATGAACATTGTTTCTGTAGATATTTTGACAATTATTATCAAAGAATATAGACATTATAGAGTGCAGTTTGATGTGACCACTTAGCTATTTTAGTTTCTATGGGATGACAATCCTAACATGATTCTAAACTGAAAATATAAGCTTTGAAAGTTTGAACATCAATGTTTCAAAGCTTGAAATATAACATATTTTGCAAGGCTGAAAACATATGTCAAATTTCAGCTAAATGTATATGGTATGTGCCCTTCTGAAGCTTTTTCCTGAACATTTTTCAGATCACCATACAGTATACGCCTACAGTACAAGGTTTTCAACCCAGAAAACAAACAAATACACAGGGAGAACAGTGACACGTTTGAAACTCTGAAAATATGTTGGCAAAACACTGTACAATGAGCTCTGCAGTTGTGCAGAAGGAAAACTCAAACACAAAATAATGTTTACAGATATTGTAATTATTGTTCAGCCGTACAACACTTTTAACCCTAACCCTAACTGAAAGCTTCAACCTTTCAAAGCATACATTTTCAGTTTTGAATCCAATAGGTTTCCAACATCGTCGTTTTGTTGCAGTGCTCCGACTAAGATGAAATACATTGTATTTCATTGTTGTTGTTTGGAAAACTTACATTTTACAACCCCTGTAGCGTGGGACAGGCAACACAGGGACATGGATGCTAGCAATAGGTGATTGGGAGCATCACATCAATTCCTGCTGGGTACTAATTTGCAGTGCAGCGGTACATTGAAGTTTGCCTCAACAAATATAAGTTTAGTCAATTATGCACTGTAGGAGTGAAGGAAAGGCTACTGGTGCAAAGTAGATACATGCCATTCCCCCAAGTCAGACAGGGAAGACATCTGCTAACTTAAGTTGGCAACTGGATGATGCTTATTTGCATTTCCTCATGCATCTTTCATTAGCATCACTTTGCCATGGCGCAAAACATTACCTTTATTTTGCTAATGCAAATTTATGTTAAGCAGCTGACTTGGGGAAACTTCTGAGTACTGTAGTATAAAAAAACCCTGCCACATTTTTCTTGAAATATTTTCTTTGTCTAGATTAGTGTGACAGTTTCTGTACTTGTGTGTGTATTCTGAGATATTCCATCTTTATTCCTCTCTGAGTGCATGTATGTGAGAAGTGATGGGGTCAGTCTTTCTTTATCTAAAACAACCATTCATCAACAATACAATTATACCATGCCTATCTCCCTACCATTACCTACTGTGATGCATAATTATAGCAGTAACGTCTCATTAACGCACCCCTGCTAGAAATAAGACACATTGCATCACTCATACGATGGCAGAAACAAAATCAAGCATTTAAATGTATAGTATATCGTGATGTGGAGAGCTAGAAGTGATGATGAGACCGTTATAATCTTAATGTTCTGTGATGCCAAACATATATTCCCCTTTCTGGTATAATTACATTGGGATCAGTGGATGGATATGTCCTTTATATATATATATATATATATATGGTTTTCCTGGGCAGCAATATGATATTTGAGGCTGTTAGAAAACCCAAATAAGGTATAAATATTTATTTTACAAAGGTAATTGCTAAACCATTTTACGAAAATGTCAGACAACATTTTTATATAGTTAAAACCAGAGCCGTGTAAAGAGAGAGTTGCATCATCTCCGTTCACTCCAATGGACCGTTTTTTCACAGAAACGGAGCCTCAAAATAGTTAGCCTAAATACTAAAATTACACTATAAATTCTATTTTAAATGTAAATCGGTGCATTTATTGAATACTAGTTTACAATCAAATGAAGTTATGTATCTATATATATATACACACACATACATATATATATACACACATACATATATACACATACATATATATATATACACCACCGTTCAAAAGTTTGGGGTCACCCAGACAATTTCATGTTTTCTATGAAAACTCACACATTCTTTCCTCAAATGAGT
>JAODTR010088428.1:0-14167 GCA_025399935.1 Amblyopsis rosae | reverse complement strand
AAATATACATGTATGAATGTACATATAGATAGATTGTAAATGATTCCAAATGATGCTAATGGGATTCACAATGGTGGATTTATAAGTTATGCCTGCAAATACATATCTGATGCACACACACATGCAGACATACAGTATAACGTTATTGCTTGTGCTGTCCTGCTAAACCAAAGTGAAACTGGGAGAACCAATTTCATAATTTGTCTTCCGCTATATTTAAGGAATATTTACTGCATTTATAGGTCAATTGTCAATACAATTCACAGGTTTATATTTTTGGTCTGATGAAATATCCCTTTACAATCATGCCAACAAAATGTGTATCAGTTCACCACTAGAGGGAAGAAAATACATCAGATGTAATGTCTGGACGTATCTGAAACCTTTATTTGTGTTTAACATCTATTACATTGTATTGTTTTTAATAAAATGTCAGCCATTGCAGTGAGAGCTGCATCCAACCAACCAGAGACGGTTAATTAATGTTTGATTTATTTTATCTTGTGCCTTAAATATGACCGTGTACCAATCAATACTTTTGTTTGAGATTGTCTTCTTTAATGTGTTTAATATGATTAAAGAGCTTTTGAGGACACCCAGCCTGAAACCTGAGTTTTGCTTGTATATGTTATAATAAATAAAAACAAATATTTTTTAATGTTTATCAGAAAATCTAAGCCTAGGTGTAGCAACAATATTGTCTTATTTTCTTTTTATCATATCAGAATCATAAATGTTACTTAAAATCTTAATTATACAAGATAAGGATATTCTATGTAGAATAGCCTAAATTAATAGGAAGCCTACCACTACATTTTAGAAAGAAAAATGGCGCAAGTCGTTTTTTGTAAAATGGCCCATAAACAAAGGAATGCTATTAAAATGCAAACTACAGCTTATATTAGGCTAATAGTTGATTTATTTGTATTTTGTTATATTTTTTATGTTTATATTATATAAAATATCAGAATTGTAAAATTGACAGTTTTATACAACATCACAATTTTTATACATCTTAAAGGATTTTGACATGTTACTGTTGTTAAAGTTTAATTTTGTCTGAATGTATTGTGGTCTACATTGAAATTGGATTAAAAAAAACACACACAAAAAACTGATGGTAGACTAGAAGAATGAAAATCCACTTATTGCTGATAACTAAATGACAAAAATATAGTTTGGAACCGGACCAAACACCATGCATGAGCAGACACACAGGCACTTCCTTTACTCCTCCTCCAGCTCATTAGGCTCATATCAATGCCTAAGCACTCTGGTGGAGACAGCAATTAGTGCTGTTTTGTGTGTGTGTGCCTCCACATTTTTGGAAAAAGCTACTTCGGTAAAACCTCAAACCGGACGTTTTTAGCGCGGACGTCTGAGCGCGCTCTCGACAACGCGCGCGGACTGCATGTGCGCCTTCTTGAAGTCAGAGGAGAAAGTGGGTAAAGGGATTTGAAGACGAGGGCGGTGTTTGGGGGTGGGGAGTTGAGTGTGCTGTCCGTAGTGCTGAAGCAGGAACGCCCTGACAGACTGTCTCAGTCTATCTGTCCCTATCTCATTATTTCTCACTCTTGCTCACTCGCTCGCTCGCTAGCAGAAATGGCATGTTAGAGCGTGGAGGAGAAGGAGTAGGCTAGGCTATTATGGATTGGTTCCCGTTTATCCTCGTGTTGCTGGTTTGTCAGGCTTGTGCCTCCGCGGACAGAAGGATCGGTGAGTAGAAGTAGCCTCTATGAGTAGCATCAGAAATAATCTCAGGAAAAAAGGTAAATTCATCGTTTCTTTTCCTCTGCCAGAGAGGCTATACGTTTCTAAATTTAATAACTATAGCACGTAGATCAACGGTAGGTAGTTAGGCCTATAGCCATGGACATATATGGCATACATTAGGCCTAAATTATATATTTGCCTATAGTTAGGCTATACTGTAGCCTACGTAATGGACAAAAATCGGATATTATCCTTTAATTAACATAATCAACTTTGTTTATTTTATTGATTTAAACCCTGGGCTCTCAGCGCGTAGTATAGGAACACCCGTCATTGATACGCATTCTTAATCAATTAACCTGATCATAGCCCATATATGTATATCCCAAACATGTTTTTATTCCTGCTGCATTCATTGGACATTGGCAATAATGGCGGGGAATCTGTGGTATCAATATCTTCCCAGAATATTCTAGACATATTAGCCTATAGGATATTGTATTGTTATTGATTTTGACGTAGCCTATACTCTACGTACTTTGTGATGAACGCTGAGCAGTTCCGGGGTGACGTCAATATGGATTTTTATGTTCAAAGAATAGTTGCTTTAAAACATGTACCTTTAACTAATCGTCATAATAATTAAACTCCACACAACAATCAGGTTTTATCGCATTTAATAACAAAGTAGCCTAACCAGTGGAGAAGTGCAGGCCTTCAGGTTACATAAGGAGGAGGCATGTAGCCTACTATAAACTACTGCAATCAAATGGTTGTAGAGACATCACGTTATCTAATCAATTGTCTTAATTACAGTGAGTGAGATATTGATATAAAATATGATATAAAACTGCATGCCTACCTTTCCTCCAGGTAGTTAGTTATTTTAATCCATTGTAAATACCCACCCAATTAATTTCCATAATCAGGTATTCTCCCATTGATTGAATCTGTGTCTCATTAATGAAAACATCTGACTGTGGGAGCCATTATCTTAGAAGGTTATGGTATGGTGTATGTGTGTACGCGTGCGCGCCAGCGTGAATTATCCACAATGGCAAACACAATAATTATCTGCCAATGTTTGACAACTTGCATGGTGTTTATGATGTGCACTTTGCTGAACCACAAGCAGGCTGAAGTGTTCTAAGCACTAGTGTCTGTAGCACGATGATGCTAGCATGATGATGCTAGCTGACACCTGACCAACCTCCTGCTACTGGGAGCATTCCAGTGTTCCCCAGCTCCTCCATGGAGACGAGGTCACCAAATGATTAACTTGGAGAAGGTCACCCTCTCTACTACCGCTGTGTGTCTGTAGCCATGGCAATGTGTTTTAACACATCTAATTCAAGCTGATTGGCTGAGTCAAGACAGGGTTGATCGCTTTAGAACTTCGCTGGTATTCCTTGTCTGCTCGACTGCGTCTTCAAATGTTAACGTTAATGTTAATGGGAGCCCTCCCCTCACTTGACAATGTTTTAGCATTTAGCAAGTTGTACAGTGGGTGGAGTCAGGCTCAGAGCTGGGGTGCAGATACACTTTAAAGGTGGAGTCAGGCTCAGAGCTGGGGTGCAGATAGACTTTAAAGGTGGAGTCAGGCTCAGAGCTGGGGTGCAGGTACACTTTAAAGGTGGAGTCAGGCTCAGAGCTGGGGTGCAGATAGACTTTAAAGGTGGAGTCAGGCTCAGAGCTGGGGTGCAGGTACACTTTAAAGGTGGAGTCAGGCTCAGAGCTGGAATACAGTTACACTTTAAAGGTGGAGTCAGGCTCAGAGCTGGGGTGCAGGTACAATTTAAAGGTGGAGTCAGGCTCAGAGCTGGCATGCAGGTACATTTTAAAGGTGGTGTCAGGCTCAGAGCTGGGGTGCAGTTACACTTTAACATTTTAAAATAAATTGATCAAAGATACAGTTAACGGTCTTGATATCTACATTTGACAAAACATACTATTATTTTGTGTAAATAAATGTTATCATAAGCGATTCTAATCAAGTAAATGTTTTGCCAATTGAGCACTAGCTGTCCATGTGTGCTGTGAATGAAAATGTGTTCATACACAACTCTTTAAATGGAAAACAAGCATAGTAGTGCAGACCAGTCCTGGCAATGCGTGTCCATTGCGTGCCCTGTAGCTTCAGTGCTTCTGTGGAAGCATAGGGAGATGTATTTGTTTGGATGGTCTTTCTCCAGCATTACTCTATGTTCAAACCTGCAAAGACACACACACACACACACACACGTACACACACAGGGCCAATTAGACAAGCCTTTTGATAATCTGTAGGACAATAGAGTTATTCTATTTTATCAACACTGCAGATGGCTGAATATTCTCAATGTAACCAGACTGAATACACTTTCACAGACCACAACTATCTCCTACAAGGTCAGTTAGAGGGAGCTGGGATTTGACAAGAGGTGAACCAATCGCCAGTCTTCTTTCATGTTTGGGCAGGGTTCTGATTAACACGAGGTGACAACCAGCCGTTACCATGGAGACAGCATCCCATTGTTTGACTATTTAAATCCTGCTCTCTGTTAAACTGCTTATTTCTTGAGGTGTTTTGGTGACAAGTCACCACCGCACTACTCTCCACCCTCTCAAGCATGATTCATTGTTGAAACTTTCCAGTTTTCAATGTCAACACCCCATTCACACAGGACGTGGATACGCTGCCTAAGAGACTAGCGGAGGAGACACAGATGGAGCCATTGTTTTGTTAGCATATAGGTCTGCCAGTTTCCAAACCAATACAATTCAGTCGAGTAGCTTAGCTAACGACAGAATGTATTAGTCATTCCAATATTTGTATGCACCAGGTGTGTGCATGTGCATGTGAAGATACAAGCATGATACTCTTAGGAGAGGATAAAGGCCACATTTCTTCTCTTTTGCCAAACTTTATGGATGAGACCTACTGTGTGTGTGTGCTTGTGTGACCTGCCTCAGGTGACACAATGTTCTTTCCCTCCCAACCACACCATCACACACACACAGAGCCTTCCAAATCGTTGCACCTGCTCTAGATTTTGTAGATTCAGCGTATGAGAGAGAGAGAGGGGAAGGGGGGTTATAATAGGCCCGCTCCTTACCTCCCAAAAGAAGCCGGTGTGTGCGTTTGTGTGTGTGTGATGGATCACTGTGTCTGACCGTGTGTTCTCTAGCCCTCCCTGTGTTAACTCAGGCTAACAGCAAGCATTTATGTAATGCTGCACAGACACAGTAAGATCTTGGACATTGTACAATTGGCCAGCCATGCGCCCAAAGCCTCCCTCAGCACCTGCTGCCACAGTGTCCTTGAGCAAGACATTAAATCCCACACTCCCTTATGAATGTTTATGAATGTGACTTAAGCGATGCAATCTTGCAGTTTGAGTGTGGTTGAAGGCAAATAAGAAAAGCATTGTTTTGGTTCGGAACATCCCATGAGTGCTTAGTGGCAGCTTGGGGGTTCTGTGGGTGCTTATGCAACCACGGAGTGTATCTTTTAAGATAGTAAAGCATTTGAATCATTAGCTGATTATAAATTAGTCTGTCCAGTCTTGTGAGTCAAATTGATTGCCTTATTAATTTAGTTGTCTTTCTCTCCTACAGGTTGTCTGTTTGAAAATGAGCTCTGCTCACCGTTCGAGATCTGTGTCAACGGTAAGAACACATTCATACACACATACTGTACTGTACACACACTGTCTGTGTGTGTCTTCAGGAGAGACAATATGTGCCCAGAAAAACTAAGATAATATTTTATAACAGACAAGGTCAGATTACTTTTAGAATCACACATTGTTTTCTTTGTATTATCTGTCCATCGGATTATAATATAAAAAAATTATACTATTACTTTATTACAAAATGATATTACATTGGCACACAATGTCTCTGCCTCCAGAGAAATAGTGTTCAGCGGTTCAGCATCTTGTTAAAGCAGCGCTAAACGAGACTGACATTAGCAATACAAGAGATGTCTATACAACAACACCCATCCCCGATCACACTTCCAGATAGGCTTGACTCACTCACGTGTGTGTGTGGTGACACAGTCTACAGTACAGGGCTCATTCTCCCCTGCAGCCTGTGTATTTATTCCAGGCATTCAAACAGTGTAGCAGGTGAATTAGAAGGTTTGGAGGTGTGGCCTTGCTTAACCAATTCCAAATGCTTGGAATTGGAAACTACAGTGTATGTATGGACAATATTGCAGCAGTAATGTCTGGGGTTTCAACATGCTGGTTGAACAGCTGCTATGTTTTAATGAAATGTTGTAATGTGTGTTCACTTTATATCTCCAAGTATTGACATTAAATAGACCCTGTTAATATCAGAGTTTAATAGAGCATTTTCTCAGTGTACACCTAAGGTTGGTTCATCCTGTGTCTCTGTGTTCAGCGTGTTATAGATAAGGACTTGTTGTCAGTTAGACTTACTGAGGCTAAGTCTACAGTAGGGTAGCTTCTAACATCTCAATAGACTGTATGTACTGTGCTTGAGTTCTCTAGCCCACTTGAATGAGTAGTCATTTCACTGTAATGGAGTCACAGTCTCGCCATGTTGGTCATTAAACATACTTATTTTTCAATTGAACTCCGATATCTTAATATTTGTTTACATCTGATTGTGGGGAATTGTAATCCGTACGCTCAAGTCTTCATTTCCAGAGGACAAAGACTTATTGATGAAATTAATGAGTTCATTTTTGCATTGTTTAGTTTAAAGTATAATACACTGTTGTGTTGTGCAGGCCTGATACATTGCAGCTATCATGCATATTCAGACAGAAGGTTAGCACAGCTTTTGCTGAAAATAGTCCCTCTCAACCCAGGTATTACATTGGGACAAAAGACAAAACATATTCACATGTTGCATGTTTACAGTATGAAATACCATGCCAATATACACTCAAATGTCACTACACACACATGAGTAATGTAACCTCCAGTAGATGTTGTGGTGTCAGATGGTATGGGTGGAGCTGGCTTGGTCAGGGCAGAGAAAGACGTCTGTATTTAGGTCTGTATTCAACCCATATTTAATTAAGGTGTGGAATTGCTATATGATAGCATATCTGAAGTATGTTTGTGCGTGTGTGTGTGTGTGTGTGTGTACAATTCCATTCCATTATAGGTGTTGAAATCATGTTTCAAGTGTGTTGTGTATACTTAAAGTACTGTACAACAGATTGCATTCATAGTCAAAACTGCTAGGGCAATGCGTTGTAAGAATGGCATATTAAATCAATAAAGTATTCAAATGGAACAACAAGGATACTTTTAGTGTAAATTGCACCGTATGATATTCAGCAGTGTAGTGGTGCAAGGTGATGCATAACAGACTGTAACACAATACCATGACATATAGTACTATTGTGTTGAAACATGTTCTATCACCAAAGCATTTTGATGATAGGTAAAATAGGTAAAGAACATTGAAGGTGGTTACAAACAGAACCTTTGTTGTTTTTTTTCATCCCAAACCCAGTGTTGACTTTCATCTTGTGTTCCTTAAAGTGTAGCTGTACCCCAGCTCTGAGCCTGACTCCTCAAAATGTGTTTTGTTAAAATAAGCCCATGTCATGACTTTATACTCAACTGTATTTAATTAAAGCCTGCAAATTTGTATTTTTAGGTTTTGATTCTAGGAATATTTACAGTAGCCCAAATACACCTGTCAAAGTGAACAATGACATAATCATATTAGGCCTAATCTAGCCTTTACACTTTAATGCAAACCAACTCAGTTCATGTCACCGGAACTTCAAACCGAAATCATGTTTCTAAAATCATATTTCAACAATATATTAATTTATCAGGCATTGTAGAGAGGACTCAACAAGAAGTATCTAGGTTTTAATGCCAAAACGAAGCACTGGGCAGAGGCAAAAACCAAATATACAGACCATGATTTATAAATCCAAAGGTCAGGCAGAGAGGTACAGTACATGTCAGTGTACTGTACTGTAGCATCCATCCATGTGCAGGGAGTAAGGCAGTAAGGCAGTTTACTGATATTGTGGGGCAAGCAGGGTTTGGTAACAGAAGTATACAACAAGGCAGAGGTACAAGAGGGCTAGACTAATATACTGTACGTACAGGGGAGAACATGTGAAGACAATAACCCAGCCAGTCACACTGGCTATAGGGAAACAATGAACACATGGAAAACACAGACGGGTCAAGACTAGCTGGCTGGATGTTACAGCTGGTAACAAGGCAGTTCAACAGATGGCAGGCAACCTACAGACTGGGGCTATACACTGATGCCAACCAGAGCTTGACTCCAACAGTTGGAGCTGTGCAAAATGCTAGAGGGAGAATGGTGCTTAATAAGTACATGTTTAGATCGTGATGTGATTGTCTGCAGGTGAGCAGGGGAATGACTGGTCAACAGGTGTAGGTGATCATTCATAATAGAAGGGGAATCACTAGTGGCAGTTCTAGCTATGTGCATCAGGAACAGTGTGTCGACGTGATTGTTTGGTGGAATCTGAGACTGAAAGTAATTGAAGGAGGACCGCGGAGCGATAGTTTTGATTTGAGATCGAAGTTAGCAAGCATTTTCGAGAATGACTGATCCTGCTTTTAAGTCTGAGTGGGGAAATTAGTAAATAATGTTGATACCTGAGTTCCCGAGTAGGTGAACTTCACCTCCGCCCTGTGATAAAAGTTAATAATACATTCTAAAGTGTACATTACAAAGAAAGAACATTGTGCTTTAATTTCATACTGTTTTTTGTAATTTGGTAAACAGGAAAGAAAATTTCAGTATGTTTTGTCATCTTTACTTTTAGAAGTTTGTTTAAACTCTAAAGGTAGCTTAAAGAGAGAGAGAGATCTCTCTTTCTCTCACGCACGCACGCACAGCATCGACAACAGAATAACACTCTTGTTTAGACCCCACCTCCTCTCCCTGATTAGCTGCCAGTGACAATGACACTCCATGGAAGTCACCATGGCAACAGGCTAAATTGGCCCATCAGTCAGCAGGGCTGTAGCTGTTGGTCAGGTCAGGACATACTGTCCAATAAGAAAACCCAGGCTCCAACATAACATGCTGCTGTATGTAAATAATATGTAGGTGACGTTATAGCCAGCCAGAACATAGAAGTGTAAAGTCTAATGAATATGTTAATATGGATGCAACACAGCTACTGTATATGATTATTCATCAATGATATGTTTAATTATTAAATTTTCTTGGTTTTTGATCAGTCTCTGGCCAAAAGCTAAACAGCTTCAAACCAAAGAGGCTCACTTTGTTGACGATACAGTATAACAGGGTTTATTGAGATACAAAAAATAAATGGTGTGTCTGTTTAGGGTTGAGGTAACTTCAAGGTAAACTATTCTAGGTATTGTAAGTTGTGGTCCCAACCCCAGCCTCAGTGAATCCAACAGCGGGACAAGAAACCCACAGCATTTACAATTGTCTGTGTACTGCATAGTAGTGTCCTGTGGTAACACACTGCAAAAACCCAGTAAAAGGTGATTGAATGCATGAACGATTAGGATGATTCCGGTTCAGCGTCAACTCTCCTGTTGACCGTGAGATATGGGAGGTTAATGATCTATTGTATTTTCCTGCCTTTCCATAATCAATAACGTACTGTATTGATATAACAGATGACTGACCTGCTGGAGCAGAGATTGATCACAAGTGTTTAGCATGACCTGAAGTCATTCAACCCTAGTGAGAAAGACTAGGGTTGAGTAGGCCCAGGAAATCTCAGATGACTTGGGTCAGAGTGGAATACAAAGATGATGATGGTGATGATGATGATGATGATGATGATGGTGTGTGTGTGTGTGTGCGTGTGTGTGTGTGTGTGTAATTGCAGTATGAACACCATCATCATGTTCAATGGAGTTTGCTGCATAAGTGTTCACTATAGAGTTAATTAAGCTATTTATGGACTACATGACTGCAATTACCATGTTGGACGCTCACACACACACGCACACACAGACTTTTAGATTCACAACTAATAAATCCCCTAACCAATCAGAACTATCAGAACATCAAATGGTAAGGCTTTAAGTAATGGAAATATAACTACTATCTGTGTAGTCAATATATAATAAACTAACAGACTGACCATTGACTATTGACAACTTTGACATACACATCTGAAATACGTGATTGGCTGACTAATGTCAAAGTGAATAATGAGGAGCCTGTGAGACCTGGATGATGTCAAAACATACTGTATGCATATAATACAGTATAGTAAAGTATGCTACATACATATTTGTTAACTGTTACATGTCTCTCTACAGATGGGATGTTTGGCCGGTGTCACTCTCTGCCAGTGGATGATGTCTCCACTTACGACGTCTCTCCATTGGTTGTCCAACACTTCAGAGTGCTGCTGGAGAATCTGTCCAGCAGAGGTACACACGCACACACACACACAAACATGATGCGCACATGCACTCTGACTCACAAACACTTTCACAAAATGCACATGCTACCAGAGAAGTCACCACAGTAAAGGTGTATAAACATTTGACAGGGATCATATGTATTTGGGACTGTGCTGACAGTAGATTTGATATATTGACAATTTATAAACTGTGGTAAATGGTAAATGGACTGCATTTATATAGCGCTTTTCTAACCTTCCAGCCACTCAAAGCACTGTACAGTATTGCCTTACATTCACCCATTCACACACACATTCATACACTGATGGTGATTGCTGCCATGCAAGGTGTGACCAACCACCGGGAGCAGTTGGGGGTTGGGCATCTTGCTCAAGGATGCTTACAGGTAGGTCAACACCAGGGTTCAAACCCACGACCTTCAAGCTGGGAGTCCCAACACCCAGACCACTAGACCATCCTGCCCCCTGTGTTTAATGTTAAATGTGCTAGAATATTCTGACATTATTTGACATTTGCAAGATGCTGTATGATGTAGGGATTGTGTTACCTCTTTATCTCAGTAATATCCAGGGCATTACATGTATCTAAAATTATAGAATGAAACATCTCAGTATTTATTTAGTGTATTACTTGGCATTATTTTCTTTCACCAGTAGATGGAGACAAATACCAGTCAGCAGTGCAGTATTTCTTCTTCTTTCATCATGCATCTAGGCTCTGAAGGACAGGGCTTCTAAATTTGCAGGAATACCAGAGATAGCGACTCAGAGGACACATCTAGCCTATATGCTGTCTGAAAGTTAAATCAAATAAATAATACTTGTGTCTTGAAAAGAAAGTTAGACATGCTTCTATGCGGGCAAAAATGCTCTGTCTTCATCACCCAGCTGTGATTAAATTTAGTAAACGTCGTTCTGTGGGGGATTGGGTGGATTCAGAGACATTTATCAACGACTACGAAGTGAAATGAATTATGCTAATGAGATATTGGCCGAGCCCGTCTAGAAAAACCATTAAGGGTAACGACAAAGTTGAGCATCTTAATGTTAAAGCTCCCTGATGCTGTTAACCTGTCTCACCCCTTTCCATCCTACACACGTTCACACACCCAGCTCTTATCTGTTCTGGCTGCCTCTCTTACTATCTCTGTTGCTTTCATATAAATATACAAACAGACAGCCACTCTCTCTCTCTCTCTCTCTCTCTTTCTCTCTTTCTCTCGCGCCATGACAGACATCACTAATGGCTTTAGATTACTCTGAGCCAGCACCCACACAGATGGCCAGGTCTTTCAGATATCTTCTTCCTTCTCTGAGTCCTGACCAATAGGACAGCTCCTGGTCTAGACACTTGCTTTCATCTGACAGCCGGTATCAGCTCCAGTGCACCTGCATATACAGTATATACGTGCCTGCATATAGAGGCCAGATGATGTGTGTGTCATTAATGTTTAGAGCAGAGCGGGGAGCAGATGTACGTGTGCTGGAACTGTGATTGGTCCAAATGTGTGACCGCATCCAAGCATAATGTCCTTACAACTTCTGATGATGATAGGTATTTCTTCTCATGGAGAGACAACGCATTAATTCTGTTTAGATATTGATCATATATCATAATATATAATATACATAATCAGTATACTGTTATAGTATATAGCAGTAGCGAACCGTGACCCTGGACACTGGGCCTTCAGTGCCGAAAGTATGCGATCAGAACCGGTGATCTTAAAACGATTTCCTACATGTAAGCATTGACTGCTATTGTAACGTTCAGGAGTGTTTTTTGCCGGTGTGCGGACGCCTCCGGTCACAGTTTGCCCAGGTCCCCAACTAGCCGCTTACTTTTGTGTTGATTGCTTATCGTTTACAGCTGTGTTGGGGTATATGTTGGGGATTGGCTTTTGTTCTTTGTCTGTTATTGCTTGCCTCTTGGCCGCTGTGGCCGTGATATGTTGTTTTTCTGGCTGTGTGAAGTCACTTCATTAAACAGTCACACAACGTTTACTGGATAGTCTACTGTCTAAAACAAGTTTATCCAAGTTGAAAAGTATAGCCATCTCCCACTCCACAGTCCACGGCAATGCTACGTGGTAACTAGCTAGCCTAGTTGTTGTAGCTCAGAGTTGAGAAGATCTAAATCCATCGAAAATGCGCAGAATGGGGTCAGCGTCGAAGACATCATAATACTCATAAACACCTCTTTATGATCAAATTTCTCCCAAAAATTGCAATGCTGACAACAAGATGAATATTGTCGCCTTGTTATAATTAGTACTTTCTGCAGCTTTCTTCTCGGCTTAACAATAGCTACACTGACAATGATGTGAATATCAATCTCATGATTCTTCTCTTTTGTCTCACTTTTTTCTCTTCGTGTCCCATGGCAGTGTACTACAATAGATCACATTTCAGTGTCCACATGTTTTTATTTTCACTTTCTGTAACGATAGTAGCATGCTGGCTTTTAGCTAGTTAGCTAGTTCATCTGCTAGTTTCCTCTGCTACTCAGCTTAACTTGTTTGGCGGGATGCCCTTACAGTAAACATACATTAGTCACGCAGGTCACAAGCATACAGTCAGCAGGAGTCATGTGGTAGGGCATTCTCTATTAGTCGAATGATTTTGAAATTCTTACAGAAAGTCCCGCCTCCATCCCATATCAAACTGTGATTGGCTAATGACAACTGTCATGTCAAATATGCCCCTATTCACTTGGAACGTGGAAGGTATTATATGTGTATTGAATGCTCCGCGTTGCTGAGACATTGGTAACATAGCTGCTGTTCAGAGTATTATGCCTAGCAACTATCACAAGATTGGTTAATTTTCACCCCATTTGCCTTCATGTAATGTAGCTCACCGTTAAGTGTCAGAGAACAGTCTGCTGCTTACTAAAATGTCTCAATTTCAGTAGCTATGATGCTTTATTGTTTACTTTTCAAATCAGATAAATAATGTATATAAATATAAAATGTATTAGGCTATACTATACTTTATTTGGGGTATTCACCGAATACCTTGATGGCCCTGAGGGTCCCCTGTGGTATAGTATATATACATGATATATTACTGTATGCAATCATAAACCTTACTTGGGAATACACACTGCAAAATGACACAATGAAAATTAAGTTAAAAATGTTCCTGATGAAACAAATCTTTACATTACAAACTTTTTATGGACCTAATAAGAGAAATGCATGCAGTATTGTATGTCTTAGAGGGTGGTAGGGCCAAATTCCTCATCAGTTTGTTGTAGAACTGTAAAACTACATATGTTAACAACTCATTGTGGCACTGTGTCTTATGTTTGAGGTCCGTGTCAGAATATCTAAAGGCATCTGGAGAGACAGACCTCATTGTTTTTGGACTCTGCTGCTGTTCTGCAAAATGTGTGTTTACGTTCCATTTTGCACTGTGCTGCCATTAGGGCAGCATTTTGTTCCACCACCCATCTGGCATTGGCACAGGAGCACATACACACACACTAGCCTGCTGGATGCGTACAAGACAGACTAGTGAACATCGACAGAGCAGATCAAACTCATGGATAAATCATTTTTGCTTAGTCATGGATACAAACCTGCATTCATTTATTTGTGACAAACAAATTGATTGCTTACAGATTGTTGACACTGTCTTGTCAACTAATGAAAACGCCAGAATTCTAGATGTGAATACACCAAATAACTCAGTAAACACTACTACCGTATTCATCCGAATATAAGACGATCCTGAAAATAAGACGACCCCCCCTGTAGAAGCCCAACCAAATATTACTGGCTACTACGATGTTGTACCCAGGATTGACCTGGTTGACGTGCTTACCGCATGGTTGTGTATCACGAAACCAGCCGACATGCCGTTCTTGGTTGCTGTGTTATCCATTTTATTTATCTCCAAGCACAGTACATTTTGTCCATTGCCTAAACTATAGCCTATACACAAGACATACCTGCCGCCTTCCGGGTACAACACCTGACGCCAACAGTGAACTTGCTATCTTAATACATGAAAGCCAGAACACAGTCACAGCGCCACCAAGTGTACAAACATAGAACATCAATATAATAC
>JAODTR010088417.1:0-14167 GCA_025399935.1 Amblyopsis rosae | reverse complement strand
GAGGGCATTCTGGAACGGGCCAAAGGGAGAGACCATCACAGTGGATGGAACCACCTCAGTTCCCCATCATTCTCGTCAACCTTACCTCCAGCACGCATCGATGGGGACAGAGAGACAGAGTGGAAAGAGGTGGCGCTCAAGAGACCCAAAGCCCCCAGAGTGAGTGAAGGGTGGAGGGAGCAGCTAGTAGATGAAGATGAAGATGACAGGAGGAGCAGGTGAGAATGATGCACTATCAGCTTTTTGTTGCATAATACATTATGTGGGTGTAACATGAATGATTAATACACCGCAAACCAATTTACGTAAGGGCTTTGCTCGGGTGTGGGAGCTGATTAGACCTATACCCTTATGCCTAATTCTCAATGGCATTGAGTTCCATGCATGTGCTAATTCTACGCTAGACACACGCAGAGAGAGACAGGATAAATCATGTGTTCGATGCCCAAATCCATAGGATAATAGTACTAAATTATTATCTTTATCATAATCTTTTTTCTCGATTTTCCTATACGGGGTTAATATAGTGCAATTGAAATTGTTCCTAAGAAAATCACTTCTCATTTCTGTTCTTTTGTAATACATTTCTGCCTGCAAATAGGTTTTTATACCCACTGGAAACTTGACAGTTTGTTGGAATGGAAACTTAACAGTTTCATTTTAAAGTAATTTGTGTCAATGCTTTCTGTTGTCTTCTAATTTGATCTATCTCTCAGTTTCAGTATTTATTTTAATACAAACGCCATTCCATTCTATATTTAATAGGAGCACAAATTGTCCATTATTAGTAGGATCATTTCATAATATTTTTTATTTTGAATATGTAATGCTGGTCTTCCAGATTAAGTGGGTGAAAATATTGTAATTAATGTCTGGACTGAGACACTAAAATGAACAGAGACAGGGAGGCAGCTACAATGTTTCAAAAAGAGTGTCTGTCTCCTAAAATTATAATTGTCTCCCTCATTCTTCAGCCCTGCTATTGTGGATGGAGTGAACGTTGACTGGCCCTGGTCTGGTGACAATGAGGTCATAGATTTCATGAGTCCAGTGGATTGCAGCACTGGGAACGATGGACTGCTGGAAGACATCAGGAAGACTTTGACTCTCCGAGGAATGACAGACCAAGAAGAAGGGGAGATTAGTCAGGTGTAGCTCTCACAATTTCTTTAATTTTAACTTGTTTCTCAAATGCCACTTTTCGGCCACTTATGGCACTGTACAGTATTGCCTCATATTCACCCATTAACACACATGCATTCATACACCGATGGTGATTGCTGCCATGCAAGATGCGACCAACCACTGGGAACAGTTAGGGTTAAGTTTTTGCTCAAGGACACCTCAACACTAATGCTTCAATTTAAAGTGCAAACAGGTTTGTATAGCTAAGGTGATTATGGGTAATGCGATGTCCAAGATAGGTTGCACTTCTTTAAGATGGATGTACTGTTCAATCGAAACAGTGACAATATTGATTGTCACATTGCTTCAACATTGCAATAAACATTGGAGAACTATACATTAAATGGAATTGCACCTTAAATGCTAGGATGAAGATGATGGTTCTCAAAATAGTGATATAAAGATGTGTAAAGATTAGTTGTTTTAACAATAACAGGGCAGTAAACAATTTCCCAAGAAATTTCAAACTCTGCAAAAGACAGAATCACAACGTGACTTGTTTGTATTTGCTTGCCTTATATAGAAAATATACTACTGGCAAATTGGCTCTATTTGTGCATGGCTCAACGTAGCACAACTATTGCTGCAGAATGCCCACAGGCCACAGTAGAATGCCATTTGCTACAGAGTACAGCAACTTCGCCCATCTGCGCTCCTGTAACTGATGACAGTTTATGAGTCACTATAATTTGCAGTCGTTCTACCATCTTATTAACAATGTTAACGTTACATTCTTCTCAGACCTTGTGACCTCATACGTATGCGTATATGAACCAATGTTGACAGGGTGAAATTCTAATTTAAAAATCGAATTTTATTGTATTTCCTTTCAGCACAAAAACACAGTAATATGTGCCATTTACTGCACAACATGTTTTTATGTTGTAAAATGAAAGGTTATTCCTGTGTTAAAGGCTTGGTAGGCATGACTTTTTGAGTTCACATAAAATGTGATCACTCTCTCTTTTACTGCCTATGAATAGTCCAAATTAAATCTCTCGATTGATACGGATTCATTCATTATGCATCCCTAGTTGAATACAACAAAAATGGTGTGCATTCTTATTTTACAATTTCTATTGTTGTGCAATGGTTTAGCAATATGTAATGCGTTATGTGTTTTATGTCATTCGATTTTGTCATTAGATATTGCATGTGTATGTGCGTGGGTGTGTGTGTGTGTGTGTGTGTGTGTGTGTGTGTGTGTCTGTACTGTATGTGTTTTTGATGCATGTGTACATACATATACGTTTTCTGTAAATATTACATAAAATATAATTAAATATACAGTATTGTATTTATAAGTAATACAAATTTTACCGTTTACAGTTAAAATGCTTAATTTGAATATAATGTAAATAAAGACCTGCATTTTTAAAATATGTATATAAATGTTTTTTAACTCTGGAAATTATGCAATTATTTATTAAACAGTTTAAAACAGTCACAGCTAATATAAAATATACAAAGTTAATTTTATTTAACAAACAATAAATGCTACAAATGCTGTTCTGGATATGTACAAAAGTTCTGTGCAAATAACTGCAGATCCTAACTTGGTGATTTCAGTGTTGTTTAGTTTTACAATTCCTCAAAATGAGTGTCTACGTCTTTGACACGGTTCCTTTCTCTCTTCTCCCGTTCGTTGGAGACAGAATGAACAATAGATTCCAGTGCAGGATACTGCAAAATCTTTTTTTTCTGTGGGGGAGACAGCATAACTTTGTTAAAACAACATTTTCTTGATGATGCTGACATTTTATTTTAAAGAATACATTCGCATACGTCATATTTTATTTGTTAATGTGTTGTTATCTTTAGTCACATTTCATTTACTAGTAAGATGGCATCAAATATAGAATTTTTATATATATGTATATATATATATATGCTTTTTTTTTTACTAGTGTTCATGAGACATAAAAAAACCCACACATATATATGATATATACAGTTTAAACATTAAAAATAAAAAGCTTACCCTTTGGTGGTTCTTATACATTTGAGCCAGAATTATCAGCAGCATGATTAGGAAAAAGCTAAGACCAATCACAGTGGGAGTATTATTTGAGATGGTTGTCTCCCTTTGGCCAATCAGACCACCTGTGGGTTAACAGAAAGTCAAATAAAGTTATCATGCTTTCATTTTTTGATTTCCTCAAAGATGTCAAGACATTATGAAGCATTTGTCAAGTTTAAGGTAATTTAAACCAGTAAGATGAATTTCAGCAATTTTTTTTCAAGATAAGTAGACATACTTGTGAGTTGAATGTAGTAGGTGGCATTTCCCAATATGCCTTCGCGCCCATAGAAACGGCATGCCCATTCCCCAATGTTGTCATCGGTCAGTCGCTTGAAGTTGAGAACTTTCCCTTTCTGGACGGTTGTCACTGATTGGATGCCCGTGTGATTGTAGCTTACACGCACCCACTCATAGCGGATGACTTCACCGGGGTCACTGAGCTCACAGGTCAGTGTGATGGGAGCTCCTCTGGTGGGTGGGTTGCTGCTAACAACTAAAAAAAAAAAAGGATCAAGTGATTTGTGTTAGTAATGCCCAGAAAATAAACATTCTATCCAGTTTATTTGTATAGCTCATTTATATGGAATAGTCCAACAACATAACCACTGGTTGTAGTGAAAGTTTACCTTTGGCAACGACAAGCTGTATCTTCCTTGACAGCCAGTGTCCGTCTAATGTCCCGGAGCATCGGTATTTGCCCCCATCCTCTGGCCCTACCTCCCTCAAACTGGCAGGCTTGTCCCAGGGCGTCTGAGAGGATGGAGAGGGCAGGTCCAGAAGAAGGGGGCTGTGTGTATTCAATGCGGAGAGAGACCTGGGGCTCAGTTTCTCCCAGACCGGGTTGGACGGGACAGAGCCCGGCGAAAACACACAGGGAAGGGTTGCTGCGGAGCCGAGCGAGGCGTACATCCGGGTGTTGTCGTCTGGTGGCTGCACGATGCCTGTGGACGAGATGCACATTCAGGATGAAGGACAGAACAGGAGAGAGATCTTCCTTGTTTCGCTGCTTTGTCGGAAGCCTCACCTGTGACTGACAGAGGGAATGTCACCGTGACCGGCTTCCTCCTGTTTATGACAACGCAGGACCAGTTTCCTGCCAGTTTCACGGAGCAATTCCCACTCACGGTGCTGTCAGAGGCCCTGTGGTCTGATTCATCTGAATAGACACGGAGCCCGTCCTGGTGGCGAGCCCGAAACATCTCCCCGTTTAATTTCCAGTAGACGGTGGCCCCTAGCCCACCAGGCCGGGGGGTCACACGGCAACTGATGCTCATCATTTCTCCTTCCACTGGCACCATTGGGGAGACAGACACTGTGAAATATAGACAACTGTGACTGTTAACATGATATCCAAAATGACAGGCATGTTTTATTCTGTTATTTATTTGTGTGTATGTGTTAGCAGAATTTGCCTCTTACCCTTGATGACTCTGAGAATGACCTTTTTCTGAATGGTATCATGGCCAGTCGTTATGGTACACGTGTAAGACCCTCCGTCACTGTCTCTCACGTCAGTAATGTGTAGGCTGTGGTCCCCTGTACTAGCCTGGCGGTAGCGGCATCTCTCCCAGTTGTAGCCCCATAAATCCACGCCATTCTTCTGCTTCTTCACAACCACACTGTTGATTGGCAGTTCAGTTTAGTATCTAAACTTGTGTTTTGTATTTGCAGACCTGGTATGTTTTGCTTTTGTTTTTATTAATGTTAATGTTTAAAATATTGATGGAATTTTTTTTTTTTAAATGGTTTATGTGTCAGGTCTACTCTCAAACATGAACACCTCCAAAAATAAATATGAACCCTCTGGGCATTATTGTGTCACAGCAGCTCAGCATATTGATATACATGGCTGATTAGAAAATCTTTGAACAATTTAGAATATTATATATAAGTAAGATAGGTTGCCAACTGTAGCAGAGATGGAGAAAGAGGGATGGAGAAAGAGGGACACAAACGTCTTACCCTTCATTGCCCTTGGTCCACTGACTTTGAACTGATGTGAAAGATTGAGTGCTCATGCAGGGTAACACAGCCTTGGACCCAGCCTCCACTAACACTTCAGCTATTTCACCACGGACCCCTGCAGGATGAAAACATAAATTAATTCATCTTATAGACACATTTTATTTTGTGAATGCTGTTGTCTACAAAAGAATAAACTAGTTTTAAAAGTCATTAAATGGAAAAAACTACATTTTCTTACCATTTGCTCCAATTGTCCAACAAACAATGCTCCAAAATATATAAAATCCCCAAAACATATTGATCTAGATAGTTGCGTTGTTAAACAGTCTAATATTCAACCTATAAAAGTGACACACTTGAAGGATTGTCTGTGTGATCTGACTCTATGGACTGGGCTGAGGTATATATATGAGCTCGTGGGTGGGATGAGTAGCAGGTATTCCTCTGTTTGTCATGTGACCAAAAACCACACGCCTGGCTTTGATGCGGTCTATGTGTTGTCACTGACAGAACATGGAAACTGTAAGACAAAGAGAGAAACAGGGGGACCCACATTTGCCCACGGATTCTCTTGGACTGTCGCTCCTCCCCATTTCCAAATGTGTCTAAATGGCGTTTTGTATAAGAAAAATATATATATTGGCAATGGCAGCAGTAGTGTTTATTTTGTTTTAACCTACAGCAAAAATGTTCTGAGATAATAATGGACTATTTCAAACGGGAGCATTATTTTCATTTTATTGCATTGAAATTAGTCATATTTGAATATTGTATTGTTTATATGTCTAACTGATTTAGATCAGCACTACTGTATTTACAGGAAGCTAAGCTGTATTCTTCTTCTGCAGAGTAGGAAAACGTGCACATCTAAACCACAGTGTGCTCCAATACAGCCTGTCAGCAATGTTCGCAATTGCAAGTCAACTCTCATTGTCATCAGAGCTGGGAATGAGGGCATTCTGGTAACATGATGTTATTATGGGACATGATTGATTACAAATGATTCATTCTCTCTGTTTTCACCCCATGCCAGTTCTTGCACAGTCGCCTGTCTGACTATGTAAAGCTACTAAATGTTTACTGATGTCATTTTACAGCTCTGTGGAATTAACTGCAATAATGAGATGGAAAATAATGGCTATATATATATATATATATATATATATATATATAGAGAGAGAGAGAGAGAGAGAGAGAGAGAGAGAGAGAGATTTGAATTGTGTTTAATCAATACCTGTACATTGTTCCATTTTGTTGATATTATATTATATTTTAGTTAGGTTATGCTACAAAGTGGTTGGTCACTTGTGAGATAAGTCATCAGTACAATGGATGACAAAAGCCAGTAAAACAGAGCTAGATACAACTCATGAGAGTGTGTAGGTGAAACTTGTTATTGTTCTTTTTGCAGATTTTTTTTTCCATCAAGGAGGTAACCCATGGCGATGTGACTGTAAGATTACAAGCATACAGCATGCCATCCACGTGCCACACTTCCTGTTTACTGTATTTGTGGGGGGCTTGTGTGCATCACCCATGAGGTGGTCTTTCCTAAAGCTGATATTTAGACACTTATATCACTTTTATTTGAATAAAAGGTGGAAGTTATTAATCCACCCAGATGGAAACAATGGAGATGCAATGCAGATCAGTGCTGGGAGAAAGGCAATATTTTAATTAGGTGAGTCGTTTGTTCCTGCACCCGTGTTCTCATGACATTATGGTATCTCTTGCCATCAAGGTTGTTTTTTCTCGCTATAGATTTTACATTCACTGATATGATAAATCTGACAGGGGCACATTCATAGCTTTCAATATACTGTATATATATAATTCAAAATGGTTTTGTTTGAGGTTGCATTTTTATAAATAAAGTGTGTTACAGATATACCCATACATATGAAATGTTAGTGTATGTTTTTGACTATTATATTTGTAAAAGGCATAAGCAGTAAATTGTAGTCAATCATTGTGCAATCCACTTACTGTAAGCCATCTGCGAAATGCATGATCACTTAAAACAGAACCAAATCTAGTTTTAACTTAATTTTTCCACAGATTCGCTGACGTCAAAGAAAAAAATTATCGCTACACTTCTTATAAAATGACAGCTTATTCCATCCAGTTTATATATTACAGTAAAAATGAAAGTATCAGTGTGTGTGCGCGCGTGTGTGTGTACGCATGCGTACGTGCATGTGTGCGTGCTTATGCGCGCTTGTGTGTGTGTGTGTGTGTGTGTGTGTGTGTTGTGTAAGGGGTGGGTTGCATAATATAGATGTGCTTAGCCTATTTGTTTTACAGGTCTAAGGTGTTAACTAGAATGAATGTTTGTCAATTTTTTTTCCGTTTTGTTCGATTTTATTAAATTAAAAATGCTAATTATATATTATACATTTTTGTGTGTGTGTGAATACAGTAGGCTATTCTGAAGTGAGCATGAATAGGTCAAACAGAACATAACAAAGGGTCGCAGTCCCTAAATTTCGATCTCCTTTGTTCATGATGATGACTGTGAAAATGTAGACTACAAATACACCGCCTGGCTCATCGTCAATACTGTGCATAGAGAAGGTTCTGTATGAACCATTGTAATAAGGTGATAATAATTACTATATGCAGATTTGACAATTCTGCCAATATTAATAATAAAGAATTGAGTGGTAAACTTAATAATAGGTGTAATACTGACAAAATTCACATTTTAATTAAAAAATGTTTGAGTTAAAATGGCTCTACATGTCATATTCATTTAAAATAGCCCAAAGTCCTTTCTGATTTGTATACTTTTGTAACACACAAAATTAGTAATGTTAATGAACCCCCCTCACTTGACTCCTTGACTCATTTGTAGCATTTTTCACAATTGTGCAGTAAGGTGGAGTCATGCTCAGAGCTGGGGAGGAGTTAAAATTAAAGGTGCTGTAAAAGATTACATGCTTTTTGTCATATTTGGTGAATATATTCACTGGCTTCCCATTGCAGTTCGCATCCAATTCAAGACACTGGTGTTGGCCTACAAGGAAGTAAAGACAACTGCCCCTAGCTACCCCCAAGCAATGGTCAGGTCCCAACAAGAGCATTTTGTTCTACCACCTCGGCTGGCGGCTAGCACCAGGTCTCAAGACTCATCGAAGTCTCAACTGTTTTCTGGCATGTTACCACGATGGTGGAACAAGCTTCCGGCTTAAACATTACCTACTGTATCTTCCGCAAGAGACTAAAGACCTCTCCAGCTCTTAATACTCTCCTATATAAAGTGTCTTCTTTAAATGCCCTTATCTTCTCTATGCACTTAGCTATATTGTTGATTGAATTCTATTGACATGGTAGTAGTCATGATGACATGATGCTGTAATTATTATAATATAATATTGTTTGCTTATAATTGCTGGTGTATAACCTGCCCAATTGACAAATGTACTACATGTAAGTCGCTTTGGATAAAAGCATCTACCAAATCAGTGGTTCTCAAAATAGGGGTCGGGACCCCACGGAGGGTCGCAAACCACGGATGAGGAGGTCACACGATGATTTTCAGAAATGAAATAACATTTTTAAATGATTAAAAATGTCATAGTTTAGCCATAATTGTTTGTAGTAGTAAAGTTTAAACATTCCTTCGATGTATTCCGCTTATGGCTATTCTTGTACCACCTCTAGGGATAGCGGGGGTTGTGTTATTATGTTTGAGAACCCCTGTGCCAAATGCTGTAAATACAGAAAATGTAAATATCCCCTCACGATCTGCTACAGTAGCTGTCCGCTCTGTGTGCATTTAAATAAAATCTGGTATTTCTGGCTCTGCAAATCTGCAAACTCACAACACTATCCTAGCATTGGCAATACATGCTTAACATGGGGACTTTGCTATGGCATTGAAGGGAGGGGTGTTTTTGTTTTGAAAAAGTTAGGAAAGTTACTAAAACATGTTTTTTAGACTAATTTTAAGGTACACATTGATGAACGTATCTACAGTCAGGCCAAGTGGAGTTAGGGAGAAAGGTAGAGAAACGTGTTACAGACCAGTGCAGTTTATTCAGTGGAGTCGCTGGCAGTATTGCTGGCATTGCAGTGGGTGCACAGATATATGCTCTGATGCACTGATTCCATGCTATGCATAGGTTTGTACTCACTCACACCACACAGCGGGCGGAGTATTTTAAACAAGGCATTACAAATCTCCACTCAGTTAGCAACACTACTGTATATCATGAGTAGGTTTCACTATTAACACTATTAGGACCCCTTTAGCTAATGTCATAATAACTATTCTTCCTGGGGCCTAACATGTAAAACATCCATGGCATGTTTATGCAAGTTTATACAGTGTATATACTGTATTTATATATATTGTTATATTATATATAAAATAAATGCTTTAAGCATATAAACATATTTTGTAATCTAGGCCAGCGGTTGTCAAACTGAGGGTTGGGACCCACAGGTGGGTCACTGAGTGGGAGTGAGTGGGTCATGGAAATTGCAAGTGGCCAAGAATATCAATGAAAGGCTTCCGCGCTTTACTATCATGGTGTTCCACTCATTGGTCGTGAGTAAGTTTGCGACAAAATAGGATAGTTGGTCACTTGCCGCACCATAGATTCTGGAGGCTCTGCTCAGGAATAGTTGGCGCACACAGAGGTTTTTGAAAATTACGTTACCGTACTTGGTATTTAGTGGGTGTAGGAAAACCACTGTTTTACTATTTAACTATTTAATGATGACTATGTAGCCATAGGTATTGTACAGTATAATATATTAACTATATAATATATTACTAGAGTGTCCTTGTGTGTTTCTCTGCTTGTCTGGCTTATCTATTGTTTTTGGTACTGGCCCTTGCCAAGGCCACGTTACATTGGCAATGACCACATGGCTTATCTAACAGCATACAGGGAGTGAGAGATGCAGAGGAAGATATATTTTAGTAGATGACGGTTAACTTCAAGTTGTATGAATATTGAAACCATCTGAAAGAGACATGTACTAATAACTAATAACTGCTCCACTGATTCAATGTCTAGTAATTATGATTATAAATTAACTGTGCAAATCTACAAGGAACAACCTTTAGCAAATCTGCTAAAAATGGGTGGAAAAAATGGGTCTCTAAATAGATTATGCCTCTCTATGTGGGTCTTGGCCCAAAAAAAGTTTGGAAACCCCTGATCTAAGCTACTGTTTGTTCTGTCACCTGATATGTGTTTTCTTTTTAAAGGATTTTCTTTAAGAATTCCATAACATGACTTGAGTTGAGGTTAATCAATAGCTGCTTTATAGGATGGATGGCAAGGTACAATGTCTCCTCGCTGTCTTTGGGCTCCTACAAATGTTGGTGTGGATGGCAATGAGCAGGTGGATATTCTGCTTAAACAAATGCTTAGACCTAAGCAAGTGGACCTTCAAATCTCTTTGAGTATGTGTGGAGCTAAGGCTTTTACATTAGGATGTAGCCTATGTGTAAGCTGTATGGCAGGTATGATAGTATCACCAGGAGACACCTGTGTACGGTGTACAGAGACAGGTCGGTGCAGGGAGGACTGCGGGCAGGAGGAGAGGGAAGGAAATGGTCACTCATCTGAGGATTGGTCACACAGGCATCAACCATATACCTTATTTAAAGTAGGCAAAACACCCGAATAAGAATTGCGTGCACTGTAATAATCTGCTTTGATGTTTAAACTACAGTAGTAGTAGCAGAAATTGCCTAGTTTTTCTAGCATTAGACTTAGAGATGGCACAGTGCATGATTTTACTTGGCAGGCATTTTAAGGAAAGCAGCACATATTGTATCTGGTGACATTTTCATGTTTTTAAAGGACACTACTTTAGTAATAGAATAAAATATAACTTTTTCATTATTTTATTTTATTTTTTATTTTCTGCATAATATTCTGATATAATCTCCAGTCCAGTCGGTGGCGGTAATGCACCTCGAAGATGGTTTGACAGCCGCCATTAAACGTCAAGAAGAAGAAGACGTAGGGGAAGAAGAAGAAGAAGAAGAAGAAGAAGAAGAAGAAGAATGCTGCACCGCTAAGAACCATGGGATACATTGTAAGGTGGAAGCGGCTAGTAGGAGCATGTTGAATTTTCAATAACATTACTGTCTGACCTTTTCAGATTTTTGTTAATTTAAAAATAAAAAGGCAAGTCTACTGATAAACTCGTAGGCATAATATGTCAAAACATTTCTCTCCGCAAATAATATATTACGATAACCTTAACTAACCTAGGTTTACTGTGGGCTGCTGAGGTGAAAAATATGTCACAACAACAGTATTGTTTTTGCAATATTATTAGATACATATAGCCACCGGCGATCTCTCAAGAATAGTATATAAATAGTTAGATAAAGTTAATGACAAATTCAAATGAATGACACGTATTATTTTCCTTCTCTTAGGGTTGTCATTCAGCCATGTTTTTGTGGGGAGGGTTTGTAAGAGCTGGTGTGTCTTTATGTCGCTCTACTGGGAATCTGCTCAACACAGCTAGAGCCATATCTACTAGTAAGTAGCCTACTGTTTCATCTCCAAGTGATGTGTTGTGTTACTTTAAAACGTGGGTATATCAACAAATGCCCACTAGTACTAAATGGTTGTAGTGTGACCACGGTGGTTGTTTTAAAAGCACTTTGTTTTTCCGCAACTTCTTTGTGCCTTTAAGCATAACATCTTGTGTTCCAGCTATGCATTGTCAAATCAGAATGCATGCCATTCCTGAGTACAAAAAGGTGGATAGATGGACTGAAAAGAGGAGCATGTTTGGTGTCTATGACAACATAGGAATTCTAGGTAACATGCCTTTTTTATATTGTGTTTTTTGAGCTGTAAACTGAATGATATGACTGAACTAATGAGACATATAAATGATAGTGTTAATATTGACCAAAATCCTGTCTTTATAAAAAACTGGATTTAATTGGTGGAAAATGGCTCTACACGTCATATTTGTTTAATATCGTACAAGGTGGCTGGCTTCCGAGACTACACGTTTGGTCTGCTTGTGCGTGCATCATCAAAGTCAATTGATGTTGATGGGGGTCCCTTCTCAGCCCTCACCTCACCCAGCTCCTACTACTCACTACATTTCAGCATTTTGCAAAGTTGTGCAATGGCTGGAGTCAGGTTCAGTGCTGGAGTGAAGTTACACTTACTACACTAACTAGGGTGCATTCAGTGGACTGAACATTACATTAACTTTTTCACTTAACCACTCGTTTCCTCAAATGTTCAAAACGTTCTTTAAATACTTTCAAAGACGTTTGCTGCGTTAAATGGGCGTGGCGCGCGATGTTCAGTCACATGTAGCAAGTGTAGCCACATATTAGGGGTGCACAATATATCGACTCAGTACCTTTTTCGCAATATCGCATTGTGCAATATAACGAAATTTTGCAAGAAATGCAATATTCAGTTTATTTTGTGGCGAGATGCATTCATTAGATGTTTGGCTAAGTTGTGTGTTTGATTTAGACAGAAAAGTAATATGTGTGACTGAGGAAGCTAATGACATAATAGTTTTAATTCTTTTTTTTGTTGTTGAATATATTTTGATGCATTTTCCCATAACCTTTGTGTTTTTACTTGTATTTAAAAATATCCAAATTAATATCAATTATGCAATTTTCATGATAAGTATTTGTGAGTATAAGTCACTGACACTATTTACCATTATCAAATGTTGCTTTTGTCGCTTTTATAACATCTTTTTATATTATTAAATGTATGCCGTCTCATTCTGATATGAAATGCATTAAATTCTTAAATTGAATATGTTGACACAGCCATTACGACATATCCTTCAATTCAAACACTGTGCTATGCCCTGACAGAAGAGCCACGTGGGTTCCACCATCATCTTTTGCATCTGTACTGCTGAAACACAACAAGCTAAAGCAGTAAAACACAAATGATCGCTTTGTAGTTAGCCATGACGTCAGCATTGTTCAACCCACAGCCTATATGGACAGCCCAACCTGCTGTTCAGTCAACTACCGTTCATTGAACATGTAGCAAACATCCACTATTCTGAACGCAGGGTAAAACTAGTCAGTACAAATCCAGAAAATCACTGTAAATTCCCTAATGTTAATATCACGTGATATTATATTTCTGTTGATATACTGAGCACATATATTCTACATCCTCTGTTTGGCTAAATCAAGAAATGAATGTGAGACTGAATATTTACATTATCCATTAAATAAAGTACCACCCAGAATGGAAATATAAAAGCTCTTGCTTTGTACCTGCAGCAGACTTCAAAGCCCACCCTCAGGATTTGTATGTGGGCCCTTGCTGGCTGAAGGGTTTCCAAGGAAATGAGCTGCAGCGTCTTATCAGGAAAAAGAAGATGGTGGGAGACAGGATGATGACACTAGACAGGCACAACTTGGAGAAAAGGATCCGTTTCCTCTACCGCCGCTTCAACCGCGTTGGCAAATATCGCTGATTTAAAATAGATAAAATACATCATTCATCAAAAAGGACTTTAGTTATCTAGTAGGATGTTTTGTCATGCTCACAATGCTGTTATGCAATTTGTGCTATATTAAAGTGTACATCAAGAACATCAAATAATAAAATCTATAATAAATCAGTTTCTGTAAAACATCCCCTATCAATGTGTCTTACAAAATGACTAATGTAATGTTCTTGTTTAACATTGTTTTGGATTATATTCTATGAGGGGGCCTAAAATAATTATATTTCAAATTAAGAGGATTTAATTCTAAAATGAGCTGGCTACACATGCTGTAATTTTTTGGGCGAGGCAGGGTAGTGATTGTGAAAGTAATATAGTAATGTAATGAGTAATATAATTAATTACTTTTAATACCCAGTAAGTAAAGTAATATTACTTTTTGAAGGAGTAATACATGATTAGTAACAATTCCTGAGTAACTTGCCAAACACCGACTATATATATATATATATATATATATATATATATATATATATATATATATATATATATAAACACACA
>JAODTR010088396.1:0-14168 GCA_025399935.1 Amblyopsis rosae | reverse complement strand
AATAGTAATTTACCATATTAACTATGTCTAGACTGTATTTCTGATTAATTTAATGTTATCTTCATTGAAGAAAACAGATTTTCTTTAAAAAATTAGGAAATTTCTAAGTGACCCCAAACTTTTGAACGGTAGTGTACGTCTCCGGTGTTGAACGCAGGTAAGATCAAACCGAGTCAACTAGGCCTATTGTTTATAGTATCAATATTTACAACGTCCTAGTTTTAACCCTGTAGGCTACAACTACAATTACTGTCAGCACTAACATGAAGTGTGCCATGCTAACGTAAGCTACCGTATTTCTGCTTCGAAGGACGTAGTTGAAATTCATAACCAGTGTAGGCTACTGTAGCAACAGGGTAGGGAGCGTTCGGGAAAACTGAAGGAGGCACAGTTCAGTAATGCTTAAATTAGGCTATAGGCTAAAGCAGAACTCCTAAAACACATTGTAAAGAGTCAGTCAGGCAGTTTTTTTTTCTTCCATAGGAAACATGTAATTACTGTACTGTTACAGAGATTAAAGGTACCGGTAACGAATTTGAGGTACTAGTATCGATTCAAATGTGAACGGTACCCAACACTTATACTGTATGTTGAAGCATTTTCCCATAACCTGTGTGTTTTACTTATGTTTAAAAATATCAAAAATGTTCATGTACGCAACTGCCTGCCTGTTTGTCAACATTATTGATATTTCTAAATAACTAATTTCAATACCAAAATGTTGTCACTACACAATAACGCTGAGTGTGAATGCATGCAGACTTACATAAACCCGTGAGCACACATAAACCCAAATGCAGTTCCGTTCGACCTCGCACAGGAATATAAATTTAATGAATAAACTATTATTATTTTCATTGCAATAGAGGCAGCGAAGAGAACAGCAGAATATCAAAGCAGCACTGTGACGCATAATTACTCTCTAGAAAAATGCCTCTGTGTGTGTGTGTATGTTGAGGAGAAGAGAAGTGTGGAATATTAATCAATCTATTTAAAAGATAATTTGTGGTGTCTGTCATGTATTGTATAACTATCTTTCTCTTTGTCACAATCTTCTTTTCTCTGTCTTGGTTCCTTACATTCTTTTCTTGATTTATCTCCTGCAATTTATGTTTTCTTGACCAAAATGTTGCGCAGCGAAAACACTGGTTTTATTTTCTGCTCATGAACAGAGTCAGAATAGATGGAATGTTTGAGATGGGTTGATGTACATTATGAGTAAATGCATAGAACCTGAGCATGTTTGTGTGTTTATTTGTTTTTATGTGTTGGGGGACTGTGAGATAACAAATAAATACATGAAAACTTTAAGAGTGGATTGTCTTCTTTTTGCTCTATAACAAACACACACACACACACACACTCATTAATATTCTGCCTGGACTCATTTTATTTCCCTGGTGACATTTACATTTTGATTGTTTATCTCTCATTGGGGCAGGATGTGGGGTTGTGAGTTTGTGTGTATGGCCTGTAATGAACATGCCTATACGCTAGTATAGGTTGGTCCCAGAAAGCAGCCATTACCAAGTCACGCACGCACGGAAGCACATGCACGCACGCACACACACACACACACACACACACACACACACACACACACACACACACACACACACACACATATGCACGCGCAATAATGATAGACCTGAGAGATTTGGTTGGGGAGGGGATTGGCGGAATTAGTTTTTGATGCTATGGTGGAGAATCGAACAGCTTACTCTAGTAAGGTGCAATGCATAAACTACTACTAATTGGGTAACCGTCTGACAACTGCTAGATCAATAAGCAGACTTGAGATCCGAGATAAACAGATTATATGATTTTGAGATCTTAAAACCACAAAGGTATTAAGGAGATCCGAGATAAACAGATTATATGGTTCTGAGATCTTAAAACCACAATGGTATTAAGAAGTAAGGCCGTTCGACGGCGTCCGCTATTAGACATTCAGCGGTTGTGCACAGTGAGTGTCAGTCGCTCTCCTTTCATTGCCTTGACTGTCTGCCGCCTGCAGCCTTCAGTCACTATTTCAGAAAGACATGTACAGAAGTGAGGACGTTCATTAAGCACATGATAGGACAAAGCACATACAGTGCATGCACAGATCCACGCAGTGTGTGTGTGTGTGTGTACGGGAGGGAGCCTGTTATAACGTCAGTTTATGGACAGATATACATACATTTTAGGTTATTAAGATAGATTTATAGTAAATCAATGAAAACACTAACATAGGTTCAAGAAGAGGTTAAGGGCATAGGTTTTCTGATTGGCTGGCAGCTTCCAGCTGTGTGTTTATGTATCGCCATCCTTGCCTCCCATAGCAACATGGCATGCATGAAAATAATATGCGTGTGTGTGTGTTTGCATGTGTATGTGTGTCCAGATGTTCAATTGATTGTCCTCATTTTAATTTCCACCCCCGTTTATTTTAATCTCTGCCTCATATAGTAAACCATCTGTACACTTTGTGTGTGTGTGTGTGTGTGTGTGTGTGTGTGTGGGTGCACGCACATAGAAACGTCCCCAAACACACGAGCGCTAATGCGCGTTAGCTTAGCCAGGTGGCTGGGTGGCCCCAATTGAGTCCTCATCCCACCTCTGGCTCTGTTGGCTGATTGGAACAAGCACAGCTGCTGGGAAATGATGCACGGTTGATGGTTACTGTTTAAGTGTGTGCGTGTGTGTGTGTGTGTCTGTACAATATTAGCTATATTCCAGGCTGGCATGCCATGATTTTACGTGGCTCAGTTACATCTGTACCAAATATGTAGTATTGTGAGGGGTTTAGAAAGACTAAACTGTCTCTCTCTGTACATTGTCCCAACAGCCAAGCATGTTGTGAACGGCAACAGAATGGTCCCGCCTTTTCCTGATGGGACAGAGATGACCATGTTTGGTGAGTTGTTTGTTGTGAAAATTCACAGTTGAATATACAGTAGTCAACTACTGAATTAACTGAATCACACTAGTAGCTATAGCTGCAAAAGGCCCCAAAGAGTCATTATTGTTGCCTATTAAATACTCTTTATTTATATCCAGCATTGAATTGACATTTCTCAGTACTGTAAAATGTGTGGTTTCCATTGTCTTTTTAAAGGAATGGGCTGCTTTTGGGGTGCGGAGAGAATTTTCTGGAAACAGAAAGGCATTTACTCCACCCAAGTGGGCTACTCTGGAGGATACACTCCTAACCCTACCTACAAGGATGTCTGCACAGGTAATACACGCACACACGCGCACACTTATACTGCACAGGATTCAGGAACCCCTCTCCACACACACACACACACACACACACACACACACACACACACACACAGAGTGAATTCAGTCCCCCTGGCCGTATTATATTGTGGCATGGATAAGACCATAGCTGAAGCCTGACCACTCGGGGTAGAGTGTGCATTGTGTTTTTTACTCAGGTGCCATGAGATCTGCCTCACCTTCTGTCTGTCTCTCTCTCCCCCCCCCCCACATTTGATAAGAACCATAAGTAAAATGACATCCATAAAGAACAGCTGATGAGCTCAGTGTACTTGCTAGTCATCTATACATTACATCCAATTACTGTCCAGGGAGACATTTTCCATCATTTGTCTGTTCTGCTGTCCTCTTCATTTCTGTTCTAATTGCAAACCTGCAGTATATTCAGCAAAATAATAGCTGAATCCATTTTTTACATCCTCCAGAATGCAGGACGAGTGCGTTGTTTCTTTTTGCCTATTGCCAGCATGGGAGAAACACTTCTCAAATTCACAACTCAATGTGTCCCCTGGTTTTACCGTAATGACTGAGCGCATTGCATTCTGGGATGGACTCAATTAAGACAATGTCCAGTTCGTAACTTTTCACCAGATAAGATAAGAAAAGATGAGTAAAAACATGTTCCATGCATATTTACAATGTGTCTTTTTAGTCTATTATGGTACGTCTTTACTATTAGTACAATAGCTACTGTGTACCAGGATATATTTCATGGCATTTATATGGTAAAATATGTAAATATTGAATGCTATTATGTCTTCCGAAGCACATGCGAAACCTACAGCATAACCCAGATTCAAAGCCCTTGAATACTGTAGACAGTGCGTCTGTCTACTGACAGTGAGTCTGTCTGCTGACAGTAGACCGAGCAGGTTCTTAGCTTACCTTCCTAGTTATCTGATAGACAAACCAAATGCTAAGATCAAATACGTTTCACTGCAAAAAATAGCTCTTCAAAAATAAGTAAAAAAATTATGAATACAAGGTCATATTTGCAAGTACATAAATCTGCCAAAGATTTCTTAAAATAAAACATTATATCTGGATAGAAGAGCTCTTGTTAGGTAATCGTGTCTTATATTAAGTGTAGTTTTTACTAGAAATTAGAAAAATATACTATCTATATAGATTTAGATGTTTTGTGGTGTTGAACTAATAAGGTATCCTTGTAGAGAAGGTTATATCCATGACTCAGTTTGGATCGTATTGTTTTGTTGATCATGTCCACAGTTTCAGTAACCTATTACAGCCTGAATTTCGTCAGATTATTCAATATCTTGAAAATATCAGAGAGACGTTCTTATATTCTTCATAGGAGTTCTGGCTAACCGGAAGTACCCCTACCCTAGACCGCTATTCGAAATGGCAGCGTGGAAAAGGCCTATTTACCTTCGCTTACGGGCGTCTTATTACTTCTATACACACAACGCAAAGATCTCGCTGAAAGAGGTGCATTCTGGGGAAAAACTGATCAGCAGCATCATGATCAGTAGAAGTTGGTACCCTGTTTCCACAGGAACAGAAGTTGGTGCAGAGATCAAAGGCTATGGAGCCTGTCAGGGGGCCTAGCAGTGCGCACACGCACACACGCACACACACACACACACACACACACGTGCGCGCACACGCACACACACACCATTATCTGTTTTACTTCAAATAGCTTTGTTTCCTTCAGCCATTTAGCTCATTGCAATGTTTCTCAGAAGGCTAAATGCTGGACTACTAATAAGTGGCTGCAGGTGCACCATAGGCTCCCATATATTTAGCTTATAAAGAGCAGACAACCCCACTTGTTTCAATGTGTAGCTGCAGTACTGGGTATATGTTGATTTAAAACAACAATACAGAATGTGCTTATTTGGTTAGTCTGTGTTCCAAATGAACAACAACAACACACAAAGTACAGTAAAAAAACCTTTGGGAATATAAATTGGCCCACACAAACACGCAAAGACAAACACACCTACAGTATGTTTTACTGTGTAATATTATTAATATATAAGACATGAATGGTATAGTGTGTCATTCTAGAGAATGCTTGCTAAATTAGTACTCAAATCAAAACAAAATGCCTCTCCTTTCAATAGACCTCACCAATCACGGGAGAACAGTCACGGCATGAATCCGATCGCAGAATGGCATTTTTCACTGCAAAATTTTTTTTGCTTTTGGCATAGAGTTCAAATATGTAATACGGCACAGATTACACTCGTCATAGCTCACATGGTTTGAATAAAGCCGGTGGCCTCTATTTCGTATACCTTCTTGTTCCATTCGAAAATGTGCAAATCTCCAAAAGGATCCAGCAAGCTATTAGTTTGAATAGGTAATATTTTATAGGTATTTTAATGGTGTTAATAATGATATCATTGTGAACCATGGTGTTATGAAAATGTGTTAAATAAATACTGTGTGTGTGTGTGCTAATATTACATAACATTGTTGACACCTTGCTGGACTAACAAAGTGAAGATGATTAGGATTATTATTAATATTAATATTGCTAAATGAACTGAAGATACCGTAATGTGTTACTTGTTAGCTACCGTAGTTGACACTCACAACACGTGATACCACCTATATAACAACCACTATATAATAACCACCTTTCCCTTATTCTAGGTAGCTTGCTCTATAAGCGCTGCAGCCTGACCTCGACTTGAGATGAACTGCTCTAGCACAGATTTAAAATGGTTCTCCCCCCTTGATAAACTCTTTTGATCATCCCTGAAAAAGGAAGCAAACACTGTAAAACTAATACGGACAGACATAGCTGCGCTCTTACTAATGTAAGTTGCTATGGTAACATCACAGTCCCTTGAGCGATCCTGGTGACGTATTTTATATGCGCTGGAGCAATAAAATGCTTACTTTGACTACTTAGCGTTTCCAGTGGGAAAATGTACCTTTGACAAAACAGATAATTTTGCAACATACAAGCTAATCACAGACCGTGGTAGGGAAGAAAATCGAAAACGCCATTAATTTTTCTCATAAGGAAAAACGCTTAGACCCAGAAGTCCTTATATGGGCATAATGACGTACGACTGGCGAGGTATATGCCATAGGGTGCTCCCTCAGGAGCTCCGCCCCGCATATTTGAAACACATTGCTAGGATATTGCTGTTGTGTGCAGTCTGCACCACTTTGAAGCCAGAGCTGTGTAGAATTACTGGATTTTTTTTTTCAGCACGCAGAGAGAAGGGTAAAGTAGCGGACTACGAGGCGATATTTGGTGAATTTGACAAAAAGAGTACTGTATTAGCTTATTAGTTATACCTTTTAAGACATGTCTGTCATGAATTTAAAAACTTTTCTTCAGATAACATACAGGCTATTTTGAAAAGTCACACATATTGACTTAAAAGTATTTTGGCATCTGCAACCCTGTATGTCAAAATAAGGTGGCATACTTGCCAGGTGAAATTTATAGAAGCTTTTAAAGTTAGCAGTAGAGTTTAGCCCTTCATGTGAAAAACACCCACCTTGTGAGAAACACTCATCTTTTTTTTTTTAGACTGTCATTTCTCCGCATTTTGGATTGACACAAAGTAGCTTTATTCCTGGTTTTATCTGTCCAGAACAGCCAAAAACATCCACCCACACTGTTTTACTTTTTTCCCAAGCTGTGCCAGCATTTTTTATGTGATGTGTGTGTTTGTGTGCGCGCGCGTGTGTGTCAAGTGTGGCCATGCAACGCATATTCTTAAAGTATTGCTCATTATTAGTGTGAGCGCCCTTGGCAAGCATTCTATTTCTAGGGCTGCCTATTGTCTTTGGTGCGACAACCAATGCGGGTTGACATAAAGGCATCGCTCTCTGTGCACCGCTTGAGGTAATTTTCCCACAGATATGGCACCCGACACCTTACCCGAAAAAGTTTGCTTTAAAGCTTTAAAAGCTTTAAAATATGTCTCCTACTGAATACAAATTCTAGTATACACATCTGTGCATAACCCCATCCATCCCCCCCCCCACACACACACACACACACATACACACATATATAAGTGCAAGATGAAAGAACTAGCATAGAGATGAGCTACAGGTGTCAATTCACCTTGAAAACAAAGCACCAATCCAATGGTCTGCAGTAGAAGCATACAGAGGATGGTGTGGGTGTATTATCTTCCATCCTCACATTTTCCCTAATGATTTTGCCTCCGTGGAATTGGCGCGGCCAGGTATTAATTTAATATCGACTGCTAATAACACTGTCTCTATTCGCCAATATATGTGCCATCGCCATAATTCTTGATATTAAAAAAGTAATGAGAGCGAGAAAGTCTGTCTGACTGTCTATCTGCCTGCCTGTCTTCAGATGTATTTTCTGCGTTATCAGCTATAACCAAAGCACCAGAACAGCTGCATACTGCTGCCTTTCAGATTCAAATCATAAAAGGTTTATTTAGTCTATCTTTTACTGTTAGAAGGCACTTTGTGAATGAAGGGAAGCATTTGCATGCCAGGCTTTTTCTACCCACCAGCAGTCACAATGTACTGTATGCACATGCAAACGCTTTGAAATGTTTGTGCCACACAAGCGCACACGCATGCACGTCCAGTAGAGTATGTACAATCAACAACCTAATACATGTCTTGCAACGACATACTAACACACAGGCAAACGCATAACACCGTCGGCGCGGGAAGGTGGGTGCTGAGGGCGCCCGTATCCACAAAGGGCGTTTTTCTGAGCGCCAGCCTCTTTGATCAATTGGTCCCAATGAGGACAGAGCGTATGAGGCCGCATGCAGCAGTCGATCTGAGCACTTCTAGTTGAAAATAGTTATTTTTCAGGCAACCAATCAGATGGGGCAGGACTCGCCATTTATGAGTCATTACCGTGGTAACCGATAAAACAAGTAGGTAGTCAAGTCGAGAGGAGGAGTTTTGGTCGTAGCCAATCTGTCTATCGTGAGATATATGTCGACATCTCACTATCACAACAGGGAAATATAATCAAATGTGTATGAGCATTATTGCTCACATTGAATGTTTCTAGTGCTTTTATCACCCTACAGATATAGTTTTAGCTGGCATAGGTTAATGTTGTCACTCAATATATTGTCATATAAACAAAACCAGTTCTTTTTAATGAATCGCTGGGATGAAGTGTTCCAGAACTAAACTGGGGACACAGGCCTATGTTTTATCCAGATGGTAGTAGACAATTTTTTGGTAATGACAAGTGTAGCATAATATGGGCTACAGTAAAACACATATGTTTATCAGAAGATTGAAATCGCGTCATTATGATTTAACTTTCGGTAGGACCTATTACAGTATTTCTTTTGTGGAAATGACGCACGCACCATGGCACCGGCACAAGCCCTAGTAGGCCTTCTTTCGTTGTTCTGCCGTCTGAATTTAAGACTCTTTTTATGGTCTGCCACCTATCTAACTCACAGGTTACTAAACAGTGTGATTATGCTATGGTTATATAATTACAAAACTCAGATTAAGTTATACTGAACGGTTTGACTGTAGTTACCCCATTTGGTGTTTCAGGTTCACACCAAATGTCAACGGTACGCTGACATGTCGCATATGAGTAGGCTAGGCTAAATAGCCATGTGTTACAATATGTTGTATGTTCTGGATGGTGTGTTGCCAATTTTACGTGTACAGTATCATGCCTATAGGTTCTTTTTGCAGTAGGCTGCTGTATTTTGTCAGGAGAGCGACTAGAATGCACTAGGCTAATTTCTTCTCTTTTTTTTCTATTTCTCGCAGAGGATACCTTCTCACCATCCTATTAATTACATTATACAAAATATTTATAAAGAAATTCACTGTCTATAATTTTCAGCACCCCTAAGTGAAATTGTTTTCCCGCGCTGCTGCATAACACACCTTAGCAAGTCATTCTTAATGAAATCTACCAGCATGCAGTACAGTATACACTAACAGCAACTCAGTAGTCCCTAAGAACATGCCTTTAAAATGACCTAAAGTCACCCTAGCATCCACCTAGTACATTCTAGAAGGCATCTAGTACAGTAAATCTCTAGTAACACTCAACACACCCTAGAAACCACTCAGTACTCTTCCTACTAGTGAATCCCAATTCCACTCACTGTATTAAACACACACAAAAACAAACACACACCTACACGCACACACACGTACACATGACCTGTCTCCTTTCCTGGCAGGCAACACTGGACACACAGAGGTGGTGAGAGTGGTCTATCATCCAGACCACATCAGTTTCATCAAGCTGCTTAAAGTCTTTTGGGAAAGCCATAACCCGACACAAGGTACTACATCGTCCTTCGAGATCACTTGCAGGCAAATTGTGGCTTGTTATTTTTGTCACCCTGACAGTGCCTGTATTGTAGACAATCAATACATTTTATAAGCTGTAACCTGCTTTTAGTGGAACACATGGATTATATATTCAATTAATCAATGTGTTGATTGAATATACTTATATAATTATTTTGTGACAGAGCAGTAAACTTAGCATGTTTGGATTTTTCCAGACAATTATTTTGGTTTTGCAATTATATGTTGAATTCGGATGAATTATTCAATACATGCATTTTCATTGGCTTCATAGTTGATAGGTGGTTGTCATAAATTAGCGTTTTAAAATTAGCCTGCTATTGAAAATTCATTTAAGCAAATGAGGCAAACTTTTGAACAATTTAAATTAGTGGTAGTACATTAAATTAAAGCGCACACACCCACCCACACACACATTCTCAGACATGTCCCGATGCCCTTGTCTCATTTGTTTTTCCACCTCTTTAGCTGGAGCTGTCATTCAAACACTGCCAGATGATGCTGAACTTGGAGAGCAATTACACCCAACACCTGTCTCTCCCAAAATGTCTGCTACATTTGATATTAAAGTGACAAGTGAAATTAAACTTCACACAACCGTTTGCTCCAAACAAGTCATTTGATTGGAGTGCATGAGTTTATATGATTGATGATATAACCGCAGTGGGGCTTTTATATATACAGTACATGTATCACTGCTTTACAGGTTTTCTAATAGCCATTAATTACAAGAACATACTTGATCTATCTTAGATTGTAACAAACTTCACATCGCAAGAAAACAAGAACATATTTCAACAAATAACTTGTGGATTAAAATTCTGAATTGTCATCAGGAGAGGTTGAGGAAGAGGAAAGAAAGATGCGCCGTGTGCAAGGTAGCTAGCATGCATTAATAATGTGTAGCTAGACCTATGCATAGTAGCAGACCTCATGGCAGGAAAATGAATGTGGCTGTGGTTATGTTCGGCAGCGCTTGGTGTATGGCCTCGTACCTGCTACCGAATGGCAAGCAGTGCTGATATTCAGTGCTGAATAACAGCACTCCCTGTCCTGTGATATTGAACCCTTGGCAGTATAGATTCTTAACGCAGACTCATTAGGTTAAGATGATGAAAGCTACGTTAGTTTTCGTCTGGAATACCCTGGTGGTTGAAACTAATGCAACAAAAACTGTGTTTTAGTTTGGGACTCACTTGTAATGCGTGTCCCTCTGACACAAGACATTTGGGGTTTCAGGGGTACAACAAGGTAATCTAAGAGAGTACATTTGAAATATTGCGCGTGTGCGTGCGTGCGTGTCTGCAGGAATGCGCCAGGGTAATGACGTGGGAACAACCTATAGGTCTGCCATCTACACATGCACCAAGGAGCAGCTGGAAAAAGCCCTGGCCTCCAGAGATGAATACCAGCAGGTAATCATCTTCCAACATCCAGTATACCATCCATCCACCCATCCACCCATCCATCCATCCATTTGTCTGTCCATCTGTTTATCTGTCCATCTATCCATCCATCCAACCATCAATCAATATATTGATTTTCTTTCTATCCATCCATTATCTCAATGATTCCCAACCAGGGGTAGGTATTAGGGCTGGGCGATATATAGATATTTAATTTATATCGGTATATTTTCAAAAGAGATATAAATTTAGACCGTAACCTTTATATCAATATAGTTCACACCTTTTTTTAGAGTAGCCACTGAGAGAGCAGATACTGAGTCACATGCTCAATTTCTGTTTCTGACAAACAGATAAAGGTAGCCAGCTAGTATGAAAAGGTACCCTGTAATAAAAAACAATTGTGGATTAAATTGAGTAAACTGTCACTATAGCTGCAATATTCACAACCTCTCTGCTATGGATGTAACCATGTACAACTACAATTGAGCCGCTAAAAATAAAAACAATTCACATTTCCATCCTGTTTGATCTCCTCCTGAACATTTAACCCACTCATCGTGTATCGATATTTAACCTACTGTATATACTGTATATTGGGATAAAATCTTTTGTCCATATCGCCAAGCCCAGTATGTATACACCAGGGGTCTGTAAGAGGTCCCAAGGGGGGTGCTAAAGCTAACATTATTGTTAAGAAATGGTTTATATAATATTAATATAAGACAGTACATTATAATATATATCTCCTGGTTGGTTAACCTCTTAACAGCCTGTTGACTCAGCTGGTTTAGATTTGATTGACAGATGGATAATAACAATACAGTAGCATACTGTAGCTACTGTATTATGTACTGTAAAGTACTGTCTCTGAAACAGTGTGTGTGTGTACTGTAAGTGTTTGACATTTAGTGGAGTGGGCTATTATTTGGGATCTGTGTTATGATGTGTGGCTGGATGGGTGTGTGCGTGTGCGCATGCACGCATGCTAAAGATGTGCATTCGGTAAAGGTAGTTTAGATGAAGCGTCTGTCAGTATTTGTGTTTCAATTGTGTATCTGAGCACACACACCAACATACATACATACACACACACACACACACATACAGTATATATATATATATATATATATGTATATGTGTATATGTATGTATGTGTATATATATGTATACATACTGTACGTATGTGTGTACATACTGTACATACTGTACATAAATACATACATACTGCCTGTACATACATGCTGTACATACATACATCCATACTGTACATACACACGCACACTCTCTATCCCTCCCTCCTGCTGAGACATCTGTTCTGCACCAGTGGCAGGGCTTGTTGCCATGGAAATCCGAAAAGGGGAGGAGAGGAGGAGAAGATGTGTGAAGTGTCAAAGGGGGGTTGTACCCCCCCCCCCCCCTTATTTCTTATCTTATTGGTCTAAAGTAATCTAGTGCATTCGAATAAAACCAATTCTAGTCTTCTTTCCCAGTGACATAGAAACACAGTTTTTTCCGCAGACATACTTTTTCATCCCTTTACATCAAGTTGTTCTTTAGGTTAATTGTCCATCCATCAATGTATCAAGCCTCCCATTTATCAAACTGGATGTATGTTTTTCTCCTTGATATTTCTCTCCAGTCTATGCAAGACCAAACTTGTTTTGTCGAGGTTAATTGTGCTTTACCAATTGGTGTGTGTGTATGCGCGTGCGCACATACACAAGTCTAATTAGTCCATCAGGTCTCTTTCTCTTTCTCTCTCTCTCCCTGTCCCTCTTTCTGTCTCTATTCTCAAACAGGGCTAACATAGCTAGCAAGGTAATGTCAGCTAACAGACAGTTTTCAGTGGTTACAGTTGGTGTGAACATCATTAGGTTATGTGTGTGTGTGTGGGTCCCTGCCTTGAGGGACCCACGGCGAGGTGCTGGCATTCATAATGGTCATAGATGGGTATCTTGTCACAGTCTTGTGGCACATGCACACACACATACACACACACACATACAGGGCCCGTTGGCTGGGGAGGCCCTTGTTAAAAATGGATATGATATGTTGCTATATTATTTAAAACTATATGGTATGAGATGAATGTACATGCTATACACCTAGATATTTAACAATCGTGGATAGACAGATCTATTTGTAGATATTAGACATACTGTAGATACTGTACTGTGTATTATGTGTGTCAAACACAAGTCCATGGACCAGACCGGAAACACCATGTTTTGCAGCCACAGAGGTCATACTTATTATATATTGATCGGCATTGCCCTTGTCCTGAACAACATAGCTGCACTCTAAACAGGGTTGGCACCACTCCACTGGCCACACCATTAACACTTTCACCACACCAATCCCTCACTCAAAACAACAGCCACCTAGCTCAACAAAACATATAGGTAGCTAACTAGCCAAATATAATGACCAAAAGAAAAATAGACAGTTCAAAGGGGTTCCAAGACTGTATAAATGTATATACAGTGTATAGAGAATGTATAAATGAAATAGGGTAACCCCGTCTTGTTTGTGGAGCCAAAGTCGAAGGATAGAAGGATAACAATGTCATAAGAATACGTTTTGTATTGTAAGTATTGTTTTTTAAAATATCTTCTGTAGATAAATATGCAGTTGCGATCCAGTGATGTGCATGATCAAACAATGACCAGTTTGGATCAACAATGTTTTTTGTAAAGTAAATATATAGTCCTGACCGGGCTCGCAAATTAGTTTTGATATGTGATTAGTTTTTTCATTGAAACAATATACGTATAGACATTCTGTGTGTACACACTTTGTATATTATTTGTTAGTTTATTTTGCTTTGTAAATAATGACTTCATTACGCCAACAAAGCTTTTAAATGTATATTGTGTGTACTACTGTATGTTAGCCTCCGTGCATGCTAGTGTCGTTTGTGTGTAGACCGGGGGGCAGGGTCTGACTCTATGCTTGAAGCAGCCGTGACATGTGGCGACGGGTGGTACTACAGCCTGTAGGACCAACTGCAATACACACCCCATTCATACATTTATTAGCGGTTTAACTGCTCCGCAAAAAAAAATCAGCTGCGGCATTTGGTTCATATGGTGCTTAATAATATTCTCTTGGTACTTATGTACGGGAACCATCACCTTATTGTGGTGGAGAGGTTTGTGTGTCCCTATGATCCTGAGAGCTGTGTTGTCTGGAGCCTTG
>JAODTR010088375.1:0-14170 GCA_025399935.1 Amblyopsis rosae | reverse complement strand
GAAGTTTGGGGTCCCTTGCTGAAACTGCTGCCCCCGCGACCCGACTCCGGATAAGCGGATGAAGATGGATGGATGGAAATTGTGTAAAACAAGACCTTGGTGTAACATGTTGCAAAACAGTATGTTGCAACAACAGTATGTTGAAAGAGAGAGAAAAATGTCTATCTAAAATTGACAGTTCAGTCAGAATGAAATGGGGCCTATAATTCCATAACCATGCAAGCATGTGTGTACCTCTCTTTCTCTTCCTTCCTCTCAGGATTGTGATCAACAGTCAGCTTGAGCGCCTTGCCTTTCCGGCACATCATCGCACGGCTGTCACCCACACTGGCCACCACCAGCTCAATGCCGTCCCTCAGCAGTGCCACTGTAGCGGTGCTTCCTGCAGTTATCCCAGACGCTACAGAGACAATGAACTGTCCATTAAATGTATACAGTTCACATTATTACATGTACAGTCACAAAAACTGACAGACAAGCATGCAGACATACAGTGTTCATTTGAATACAATAGAGGACGCAGTAAAGCATGCAGCTTAAATTGGTTTTGGCACAAGATTATAGTTCAGCGCACATTACACTTCTCAAGTTGTAGGTTATATTAGTACTCTCTGGGTAGCATATATTGTTACATTATAGCTTGTTAAATGTATTTGCCACATACTGAAAATTTGCATTACACAGATAGTATCTTAACAGTTTAACTTCATAAATCCAGCTTCACGTATACATCCACCTTGCTGGTAGATAGAAGTTTCCTCCACAAAGAGTATATTCATCATAATCAAACTAGTTCACATAACAAGGGTCAATAATTTACACACGCAGCAAAGTAAGAGTGTTTAGTTTGAAACTATGAAAACATTGCTTGTTAGAGTTATGTCTGTGTTGGCAGTGCAATGTAGACGGTGAGCTGAAATGACTTTGGAAAGTGTCACAGGGTTTAGAGTATTTGCCAAGTTGACGTGATAATGTGATTGCTTGGGTGATGTGGCCAGTAGAGCTGGATAGGGATGTGTCAATCATGCAGCCAGGACAGGGCCAGACACAAACAGAAAATTATTTGATCGCTCAGACAAGAAATTTTAGACTGAGCTTTTATAACAAGTATACTATTTTAAATGAAGCTGCAATTAGTCCTTATTATTTGGATAGATTGCACGTAAATAATTTGTCTTTGTAAGAATTCTATTCTATTTACATTCTTTTCATGGTGCGCAGTCAGCCTATCTTAAGTGGTAAACAAAGGCACTTTTGGTTGGGAAAGAACCTCAGACACCACCATACCCAAGACAATACAGCAGAGGGCATTATGAACAGTACACATCCAACTACACGACCACCTTATATGCACTCTGAATTTAACCGTAACCTTTAAAAAAAGTGTTTAACGTGTGTTACAACAGTATTAATGTCAAGTTTAAATGTGCTCCTTTTTGTTCTATTAAGCATACCAAACAATTGGAAGATTGGATTGAACACTGACAAAAACAATTTTACACTTTTTAGACGGACGAAGATCTATCTGACAAGAAGCTTAGCAAACACTTGGTGAGAGAGAAAAAGAAAAGTAAGAAGAGCGAGAGAAAGATGAGAAACCTTCCAGTAGTCCAGGATATAGGACCCGCTGGACTCTCCTTCAATATCTAGCCCCTCGCCATCCACAATGGTGTCAACGGCCTCCAGCTCTTAGCTGGGTCAGCAGCTGCCATAGATAACATGCATACACACACACAGGCATATTGGGACATTTCACACAGCATGGCCCAATGTGGCCATGTAACAGGTATACTAACTTCTAGCTGAACAGATGCAGTCATCAGAAAAAAGGCTATCATCATCACAAGGTTAAAGTCCCATCGGGTACTGGGAGAATAGGTTTGTTGTGTTTGAGCCGTGCTAATCCTAACCACCATTTCAATGCTAGTGTTCAATACGAAACAAATGAAGTAGTAGAAACATATTCCTGCAGTGCCGGAGACAAAGACTTAGTTTTCGCTACTTAAAGAGTTTATTTGACCAATTATTAAGTTACTTAAATGACCTACAACCAAAAGTATAGGGTGACATCTGAACAGAGAGAAAATATTCAGACTAGAAAGTCTGCATGTACATGCTGAAAAATTAATATGTACTGTATGTTCTCAACAAAACAATAAATGCAAAATAAATAACAGCCAGTACAATTGCTTTGCATTTGTCTATATAGAAAGTCATATAACCCTACCATTTGGAAAGAAGTGTAAATGCTTTGCAAGAGCTTTGTCTACTGCAAGGAATGCTTTTGTTAAAACAAATTCCAGATTTTCCTCATCTGCAACCAGATCCCTGAAATTAAAAAGTATAGAAAACATTAGGCATAGCAGACCACATTTCTGAGTAAAAATTAGTTAAGTATTTTTGTTTCCTGGAAAAGGTCAATGCAACCCCATTAAGGATTACTTTTTAAAAGTTGTCTCAGTGGTTATAGGTGAAATGTCAAGAGCAAACAAACAAGAATATCAGGATGAGAAAATGTACTTTTAAAAAATTCAACGAATTAAGCTATATTTCAGCAAATTACAATTACATTCTGTTCAATACATTACATTATTGCATTTTAGAACTTTAAATTTAAACACTTGGTTACCTACTTGATATACTTTTCCATGTACTTGTCACAAAAATCAGCAGCCTCTGGCCCACTGTGACCATCAAACACAGCAAAGTAGAGGATGTTGTCAGTAATTTGAGAAACCTGGAAACGGTCCTCATTGTCCTTACGCTGACCAATTAATGAGGCACAGCCCACCTTGGACAGGCTGACCTTTGGGATGGGCTTGCCATACTTTATGCTGGGCGGCAGCAGAATGGGCTCGTCAATACGGTTGTCCCAGATGCCAAAAGAGTCCCAAGTGGTGGGGCGACCGCTACTGTCTGGGTCAAAGCGCGTGTTGCTAGGACGCAGTCCAGACGGGCAATAGAGGTGCCTCTGGAAGCTAGTACTTTGGAGGTGGTTGTCCTTTTGTGGAGTTGGGGCCAAGGCCAGGTGTAGAAGACCACCGCTGCTCACTTGAGGTCCATAGAACCTTGCTAGGCGTCCAAGACAAGCTGCAGACATCACCTTGACAACAAAGCACTGAAGAGGCCGGAAGAATGTGTTGTGATGTAAACACTATAAGAGAATAAACTGGTTAGATTGCTAGCATGGTTAGGTGGCTAATGTGACACTGAGTAAGGTAGAACAGAGACCCACTTTTACCCATTTATTAAGTAATCTTATGTAGGACAATTAAAAAGTTATATGTTACAGCTGTTACTCCATAACTGCAGCTGTAACATTTAGCTCAACTATCGCTAAAACAAACTAAATTTTGATTTAGGCAACCTGATTTGTCATGGACAGTAATTTGGCTTGGGGTGTGTTATTAGTTATATGAGTGGACTAGTGACAGAGATAGCATGCACCTGTAATTTATATAACACGTTTACAACAATTAAGCTGCTAACCAATACTGTACTTGTCTTATCAACAGCACGTCTGATCTGTCTAGAAATTATTTAGTAATGTCTGACACGTTACTGGTCTTTAGGCTATAGTAACGACTGTAGCAATTTGCCTTCAGTAAACAGTACAGTATAGTCACTGCTTTCAGTCAGCACTCAAATATAAATCGGGTAGATCGTTATACGTTTAACAGCACGATGTAAGCATTCTTATGTGAAATGAAACAACGTGATCTTCCTTCTATGCCTGCATGATGCAAATATCCACAGCAGCTTGCGTCATGCAAACATTGTAGCTAGTTGCGTTAGCGTTGTTTTGTGGGAACATGTTGCGTTTACATACGACTGTATAAACATAGGCCATACCACCGGTACTGTAGAGTCATTTCCAGGAATATTACATTTGTTTAAACAGTTTAAACATAAAGCGTAATTGGCCTATTGTATGTATGGTCATTGCTGACAAATTAATGAATTACAGAATACGGTACAACTGTAGTACGATACAGTAATCTAAATTATCTTGGGGGTTAGCTGAGTTTGTATCGAGTATCTAGTCAGCGTTACTTACCGTACAGTACGCCGTTAGTGTACGATAAGCATTAGCATACTCACAATTCCTATTATGCATCTTACCTTGAGTCTTGCAATTCAAATGTTATCCCTGCTGAAGAAGCGGCTATGAGGTAAACGACGCTGTATGAACACAGCCGCCCTTTCTTCTACGTTGTCGAACTGTAATGTTGACCGCGCCAATCAGAATGACAGGATCGTGTACGCCTCCTTATTGGTCCTACCTCCTGCACAGAGGATTGGTTTAACCATCCGTAACATGGCTCAGGGAGCCGTGGAAATAACATTTCTCAGGGAGCCGTGGAAATAGCATGGCTCAGGGAGCCGTGGAAATAGCATGGCTTAGGGTGGGAGCCGTGGAAATAGCTCGGGGTCAAACAAACTAATGACAGAGAGCAGTATACGTACCAATCGTCAATGGGCAGTGTACATGTGTGGGTGCGTTCAGTGGACTGAACGTTCTGAACGTTCAATTCACTTTTTTGACGAACGACACATTCCTTCGAAAATCGATCGTACTTTCAAAGACTAAATGTGTGATTCAGTGTAATTTGCGTTAGTTAGTAAAGTGGTGAGCCAAAACTATAGTCGATGCCTCTCACTCACTCCCACAACAATATAATAAGCATGCATTAATTAATAAAACAATAAATGGGCTACAACGCTACGTGTATTAGACATATTTTTACCTCTCCAATGTTCATCAATAGGCCTAATTAAAATAGACAATACAAATATATAACCTATAGGCCTAATGATGTTATAACTAACTAAATAACTAAATAACTAAATACATATTATATGCCTACAATAATACATACAAATGTATATATTATCACGATGTTGTAAGCTACATTCAATAGTTTCATCATAGGCCTATACTGTAAATTAATTTGCGTAAGGTTTCCTTTCAGAGTAATCAGTCAGTTTCAGTTTCCTTTGTGGTGTATAAGGCAGGCATATTATTACTGCGTTTAACATCAGATGGGATGGGATGGGGATATGTATTTGTACAGGTGTAGGTGGACTATAGGATGATTTATGAAAGTTAGGTCAAGATGTTATCGTGCGGTGAAAATACACCTAATTTGACGCAACATTCAATTGCTCAACTGTCAGCCAGCAATAATGTGGTCGCATTTACAGCAAATGGTGGAAAAACGTGTTTTTTATTCCGAAAGAAAACTGATCCAGATAGCGAATCAAAATGGGAGTTAACTGGTAAGCTATAATAATTTGCCTAATAATAACAATAATAATAATAATAATAATGGTATTTTATTTTTACAAAAGTGGACATGCTTGTTTTTTTAAATGTTGTATTTGGTCTGTGTAGGCTATGTTGTTAACCTGACATGCCAGAGGAATTCACGGCGAAATTAAACTGAAACTCGCAAGATCAAGTGATATGATTGGACGAGGCATTCTATGAGTGCCAAATTAATATTCAGTCTAACGCACTGGGACATATCACTACGCCGATGTTGTTCTTCTTCTAATAACCAAATATTTTATAATCATACAAAGATGGAGCCTTGTAGTGCATTTCATTAACATATAAAACAATTTACTCTTCTTAAGTGGACGTGGTCACCAACGGCATTTTGCTGTGGAGGCTAACGAGGCTGTGGAGCCCCATGGTGGTAACCTGACATGCCAGAGGAATTGTTGTCACAAGTCCATCTGGGGAGCCAGGCTACATTGAAACTGAATGGCTGTACTTTCAAATAAATTGGTTGATTGGATGAACCATCTGGTCGTTTTCGCTGTTGGCACCATGGTCGGTATACCTAAACCACGCCCATATAGCTATAAACACTAAGCATGATTGGAAAGTTCAGTTGCTACTCGGACACATTCAAAATGATTACGAGGCTTTCCAGACTGATTTTTTTAAATTGAACTGAAGCTCGCTTGAAAAGTCAAACTGGAGCTTGAAAAGTCAAACTGACGCTAGTGAGATCAGGATCGCCTCACGAGGCTAAACGAACGCAGTGCCCAGACAGCTAAATATACCATGCATGGCCTGATACAAAGTAAATTTACCTCAAAACAGTTTTCTGCAGAAATAACATTGTGGCCCAGATTGATCAAGGTAGTCTATTTGGGATTTAATGTTTTATACTCAAAACATCAATTAACGCCCCCAGAGAGAAATAATGGGCAATGTTGTGCTGCTTAAGTCTGTGTACCTCCCTATCGACTTGCATGGGTCATTCTGCTAGTCTGCATAAAATAGTTGTCTAAGAGTAAATATCGCCAGGCCGGTCAACAACGTATGGACAGCACGGACAGACGCACACCAGGCCTATTGCATCTATTGCATCTACTATTGCATCTTTGACCTGGAGGGACCTTGGTTCCTTCTCAAGGTTTCTTCCCATTTTTCCCTGTGGGGTTTTTAATGGCAGTTTTTCTTTGCCCGGGGGGAGGAGCAGGTTATGGGAGTATTGCTTGTTTCCATGTGAAATATAGGCTGTACAGCCCTTCAAGACTGCAATGTGATGGCTAAATAAACGTGACTTAACTTGACCATGCCTCGCCAGCGTACTATGACCTAATCACAGCCAGGCTGAGGCACTCCGTCTCGTGTGTTATTGTTTAAATGTACTCTGAGTCTGACAATTAAGTTGAGCTGAACTGAACTGAATAATATAGCGTATTTTAATCATCTATGTTCTGTTCTCTTTTTAGAGAACTCCAAAGTTAAAGCACACACTTTAAGTTGTGGAGATACCAGTGTTCTCTTACTGTCCAGGGATGGCAGTGCATTCAATGTCAATCTTAATGACTCCATGGTACCAAGGTGAGTAGGCCTATATGCAAGGACAGCTTCTGCTTAAAACAAACACACGTTTTAACACACGTATTTCTTTAATTTTCACTTCTGTACTTTTTTGTACAGACCAATGAATTTGCCTAAAAGGGTAATTCAGATGGCATGTGGAGACCGACATTCCCTTGCATTAACATATGGTAAAATACATTTGATTTTTTAATACATTTAAAATAGACATACTGTATATTACCTTGTTTGTTTTCATATAGATAGGCTTACCAAATCTTATTGCTGAATATTTAGCTTTCCAAATCACATCCACTAATATTCTATTGGTCTAGATGGTGCCGTGTATTCCTGGGGTAGGAATTCCTTTGGTCAGCTTGGTCTCGGGAGTTTCCGTCCTCCCACCAAATATGGCACTCCTGAGCTTCTTAAGACTCTTGCAGGAATACCCCTTGCTCATATCACTGCTGGGGGGAACCAGAGCTTTGCCTTGTCCCTCTCAGGCACAGTGTTCGCCTGGGGTCAGAACGATGTTGGGCAGCTGGGTCTGGGAGACACAACAGGTAATCATTTTTAGCAATGCACAAAATGGTAATCTCTAATCTTTTGTCTACATGTAGATGTCTTGAATCAGATTTTTAAATATATTATATTACACGTTTCCTGGATTTTACACACTCGAGCAACTGTATTGCCTGAAGTTCCTTCAATCATTCAATAATAAAAGCCTATTAAATCATTAAATCAAAACACGCTATTTAGTCAAGTTATTTGTTTTTGAAAAATCCTTATGTTACAGACAGATGCATTCCGGCTACTGTTGACTGTCTAAGCCTTAAGAAGACTATTGCTATCTCCTGTGGTGAAAAACACACTGCCATTCTAACAAAGGTATAAGCACATACAGTATTTGTCTCACAAATTTGAAATGTATGGCATTGCAAGTTTTTTAAAGTACAAGTTGCAAAGAAAAATTAACATTTTGTGTTGTAGTTTCCTGTCATGCTGCATTTGCTGGTAATATATACCACAGATGCAGATTGTATATTATGATTGGCACACTGGCTATAATGTTTCTATGCTTTTATATTGTAGGGAGGCCTTGTGTTTACATTTGGCAGTGGGTGCTATGGCCAGCTCGGGCACAACTCTCTGCATAATGAACTGCGCCCTCGCTTGGTGGCAGAACTGTGGGGAGCAAAGGTTACACAGATTTCCTGTGGGAGGTAGATTCAGTTATAATTTAAAACTGAAATGTTATAACGTCAATGTTATATTACTCATGTTTATATACTGATCACATCTAAACAGCTAGACTGAGAGTATCAGCGTTCATCGTTCATTCATTGTTTTTTTTCCCATATCAGGAATCACACACTGGCAATTGTTGGCTCTGAAAATATCTATTCATTTGGCCATGGAAAGGAAGGACAGCTGGGAAATGGAGTCACAAAAGATCAGCCTGTGCCACTTCCAATTCAGCTATCACACGGTAATAATATGTTATAGGACTCACACTTCTTTTGTATTTATTATTAATGTAAGTGGGACATTTCAAATTTTTCTAATCACATTTGTTAAATATTTTGAAATGTTTTCACAGACAGGGCAAAAATAATAATTGCACACATTTTAATGAGAATTTCCTTGCCTTTAGATGCCACTGATGTCACCCATATATGGCAGATAGTTGCTGGCGGAAACCACTCATTTTTCCTGCATTCCAAACCTTACACTGTACACCATTTAACATTTGTTAAAATGTTTTGACATATATATATTTTTTCTTCATTTATTTTTTGTAGAATATAAAGTGTGGTTTATTATTGCAGGTCCAATCGATTAAAACCTTGGATGTGGACACAGTGGAATCGTGGTGTCATAAAAAAAATCTGTGGTGCCAAATAAAGAAGTAAGCTTAATAATAATAATAATAATAGTAATAATGTTGACATTCATGTCCTTTTATGGTACAGTTACTAACAGTTAGTAGTCAATTAGATTTGATTCACATTAAAGCCCACATGTTTTCGTAGAGATATCAAGACAATATTTGCTTCTTCATCATGTCTGAACAGCAGCTTTCTTGACAAAAGGTAAAAATAACATTCCTTTATCATTATGAATTGCAACATACCTCCAATCGTTTGATCTTTATTGACATAAAGGTTATTGTCTCAATATTGTCCTAATGTTATTATCATAGTCATAACAAGCACTTCCAGACCTCACTAAGGTACTCTGGCTTGGACTTGTCGCTTGCTCGAAGGGCTTTTGAAAAGCTGGAAACAAATGACAAAGTGCTATCTGAGGTTTGCAACAACCAACTTTAATCTATGTAAATATAATATTGTAAATATAATGCTCACAGTTGCAATATACACACTATTAAACAGGATATGATATGTGGTGGGTTACTAGAATATGTGTGTCAATATACCCCTAAACAGTGATACACAAACAGTACATTAATACTTATAGATTGTGGCCATAGTTCGTGGCTCACTCCTGCCGTCATTGAGAATGGAACCTACTGGCATTGAAGGCTTGAGGGTTTATCTCATTATCCCAGAACTACTGAGAGTCTTGAGTCGTCTGAATCGTGATGCAGAGCTTACTCAGGCTTTTGGAGAAGCCATTCTCTCACTGCACCCTGCAAATCTACAAGTGCTTGGTAATAGTCTGATAAACATTATTGACAAGAACACTTTTGTTTCACTGTTTGGAATGAGAAAAATTTATTATATAACATACAGTATTTAGACACCTGTAAAACATTTATGAATATTTACATATTTTGGTTTTGTAGTCAATTTTCCTAATGTCACATTTGACCTGTAGACTACAAAACAATAGATGTAATATGTGCTCACTGTCATTGTATTTTAAATGTACATGTTCTGTTGATCTTTGTTTTTTTAGAAAGACTATGGTCAAGAATGCCATACAACTTCTTCAAATCTACAGTGAAAACATTCTGCACATTATCGGACAGCTACCTTAAACAGACTGCTGATCAGTGCATAGATTTGAGAGAATCCCTGATCAAGATTTTAGGAGTCATCCAGAAGCTGTATTTGGTAAGTTCAGTGTTCTTTAGAATGTTACTCTATTTGAGCTACACCGCAATTTTATTTCAGGACACAGAAATATGTGTTGAAATAATTGTTATGGTTTTTGTAGGTCAACATCAAAAGTCCAAGACTTTTATCAGCCAAAGACTTCCACATTAATGTTGGATACCTTTTCCAGAGAGTGCGTAGAATACCTATTCAAAAAATAATGATGCATGAACCCCCCCTACACACACACATGCACACACACACTTGTAAAATTAAGGACAGACAACAGTAAATTGTCATTTAATTAAAATGTCTGTTTTTTGTTTTTTAATCAGCTTCAAAATCTGCATGATGAGAGCGAACAGTATATGTGGCTTGATTATCCGTACCTAACAACATTTATGAAACTTTTGAAGGTATGCTATATTTTTAACATTTTAGAAAGTGGGGCAAAAACAAGTTTGATTATTTGTAACAGTTTTTAATGGTTCCTTTTTTACAGAATGTACTTTCATTCCTGATTGACTATCCCTGCATCTTAAGTACAGAGGTTAAATGTCAACTGTGGCACTTCAAACTTCAGAAAGAAGTATTTGCTTAATTATAACTATATTTATACTACTTAACTATATTCATATATTTGTATAAATTCATATAAATTCATTTTTTGTCAGGTGAAGTATACTGACTCAAGAGTTCAACTGAATGTTGGTCGGAACACTCTGCTGCAAGATACTTTCTGTTACTTGAGAGATGAGTCTTGCAACCTTCAAGCCTGTGTATTGGTAACATCCCAATGCATTGCTTTACATTTTCGATAAATATACAGTATAATAAGATACTATTATAGGATAACAAATAACATACTATACAAATGTGTCTACAGCATAATCACTACACATATTCACATTTGTGACAATTTGTTTGTTTTAAATTATTAACATCATTTCTGTGCAGGTACATTTCAAGGAGGAACATGGTACGGATTACGGTGGTGTGTCATTGGAGTTCTTCCACCTCCTTGCTAAAGAACTTATCAAGCTGCAAATACTAGAATTTAATGAGCATGGAGTAGCCTGGTTCACTCAGGTTGGTATTTAACTTTTTTTTCTGAATACTGATATACTGTATATATAATAATGAAAATGTGATGATGTGATTCCATATTTTGTAAAGGCCTGTATTGCTATTATACAATGATAAATAACTGTAATGTGAAGCATTGTTTAAATGTATCTGTTAGGCTATATACTGCATTATATATATATACTGTATGTATTATACCTACAGTATGTAATATGCAAACTTTGTGTTATGTGCCTGAAGATATTGCTAGCATTGACAATTGGAGACAATTGTAATGCTTTTGCTATTTCCATAGGATTACAATGCAACTGATGAATTCTACTTGCTGGGTGTGCTCTGTGGCATGGCACTATATAATCAGTGCTTACTGAACATCTGCTTCCCTTCTGCACTTTTCAAGAAACTTTTGGGCTTGGAGCCATCAATAGATGACTTTGAAGAGATGTCACGAACTGAAGCACAGTATATCCATTTTGAGAATATTTTTATTATTATTGCCTTTTGACAATATGACCATTTTATTTTTATTTAATTTATTTTTTTGTTGTTGTTTTTTCTACTGTTGGTTATTAATCATGACATTTTCCTGCTAATAGGAGTTTAATGGAACTGCTGGAATACGACGAGCAGGTTGTTGAAGACATGCAATTGGATTTTGGATCTGTAAGAGTTCAAAACAGAGCACAAGCTGTATAGCATTGTCATAGTTGATGCAAAATGATGCACATTCATGTTTTACTATTTCAGTGTAGAGGACAAGAACTCCTACCGAATGGATCAATGATTCCAGTAACGAAGGTCAATAGGTACTGTTTAGACTGTCAAATATCTTAATTGCAGATTACAGAAATTTTCTGAATAAAACCCCCAACAACATTTGTTTGTGGATGTTATACACAGGCAGAAATATGTTGACCTTTATGTTGACATGGTGTTTAACAAATCTGTGCAACATCCATTTGAGGAGTTTGAGAAAGGCTTTTTGGATGGCTGCCCTTCACATGCATGGAAAATGTTCCTTCATGATGAACTGATGGCTCTTGTCCAAGGAGAGGAGCACATCAACTGGGAGGTTGTGAGAGAGGTGAAGCTCTTTTGTTCAAATCAGTTATAACTTCTAAGCTACATAAAGTATAGCTTCATTAGCCTATTACACATAGACTACTGATTAGATGATTAAAAGGTAGGTAGTCCAATCAATGGGAAGGACGTTTTATTATGTGTTAGCAGTGTTAGCACTGCCTACAAACGTGTTTGAATTGAGGGGTTCCAACTTCCATTATTGCAGTAAAATTTAATGAAATTGGAGAAGTTGATGAAGGAGATGATCTCGCAAGGCTACAGGCTAGGCCTTCAAGTGAATTTGCATCCCGTTTCTGCTGTCCACTCTGTGCACACAAATTGTTGTCTTTTTCTTACAGAATGCACAATACCAGTGGTGCTCGCTAAAGGATAAAATCATCCAAGATTTCTGGAAAGTCTTCAGTGAATTCTCAGAGGAGGAAAAAAAGAAATTTCTTGGTAACAAAAAAGCTAGTTTGATCATTTTTATTTGCATTCATAATTATTAATGCTGTAAACTAAAAAAATGCAAATTCAATGGCACATTAGTTTTGTCTCCTGTTCTCATTTTAGTGTTTCTGACTGGAACAGACAGATTACCAAGAGGACGTGTGTCCAAAATTCAAATGATAATAAAGTTGATCCCACGGCCTGACCCAGACGAAAACTTTCCAGAGGCAGCAACTTGCTCCCAAACTCTATATCTTCCAAATTATGGCTGTGTCAACATACTTAAGCAGAAACTTATTCATGCCATTACTAACTGCGATGTTTTTGGCAGAAATTAGGTCAAAGCTTTCGACATGTCAGACCATATAACCCAGAATGCAGCTGTGTGTTACATAATATACATTTTTGTTTTATAGGGTAATATGGGCATTGTGGGTGAAATTAACGTACTATATTTTGTTTGAATTCTATATTTTCTTTTGGAATTTTGGAATGTTGAATTAATAGTGTAAATACATAGTTTAGATTATTAAAGTCAAAATCAATCAATGTAAGTTGTCATTTTATATTTTTATATAGCCTTTACTACATTGTGCTTTCATTTTCCTTTCAGTGCTATTTTCATTGTGCTTTCATTTTTCATTTTAAATTTCCTCATTGGTGTTGGTTCCTCTTCTCTAAATGTAACTGAGATAGGTAAAACCACAGGAATAACATAAAAGTAATACATAATATGTATCTTACACTGTGATGAAACCCATATGAAATGGAAGAAGTGTGCAGTGACAGCAAAGTCACATTCAGTGACGCAGTAGGCAGTACCAACTGAACTGACTTCCTTGTTATTGCTTTTGCTCTGTTAAGTGCGCTTCATCGGAACGCCCCATTTCTATCGGAATGCGTCGTTTCAGGTACAGTGCTTTTAATTTAGAGTAAATCACGTATTACAGTTAGTATTTCAAGGAAACTCATGATCGCTGATTCATACTTTAAAGTAGAAAGGTTGAACGTCTCCTCATTATTGCTAGCATTGCTTAGCTAACTGTTCTGGTCAAGTACCGTACTGTACGGTAGCATATGTCGAGCAAAGTGAACCAATTTAGTTCGTTTCTTGAAAATGTTAAGGAGAGTAGGCCTACTGTAGTGTAAACACTGAATAATTCGTATCAATATAATAATCACCAAATGCAGAATGAATGGGTCTCTATTTCTTACGTTAATACAGTGTTGTATCATCTAATCTCCACCATGAGTTACTACAGTATACATTTTACATTTCTACATTAATTTACAGTATGTGTGCAGCAGTTAATGAAAAACCGTTGCCTACAGTGAAAGGCTTGTACGGTAGCGATTGACACGTGACTTCATGACAAACATAAAACATGCTATGCATTTTGCTATAGTATTATTACCAAAAGCTCTACAGCACTGTTATCTACTATGCCTTGAGAGTTGACATGCTCCTTGAAAACTTGTATCGTCTCGTTTATTGTGTGGTCTTTGGTTATTACCGTACATTTGCCAACTGTCACATGCACGATGGGTGCATGGATTGACAGGATGGAGTGGCAATACTGATGCGCTGAAAACTAGAGTTACCCTAGCGTTGTAACTAGGTTCTCTGAGTAGCATGAGTGAGATGTCTCACTATGGGATGCGCCCC
>JAODTR010088374.1:0-36298 GCA_025399935.1 Amblyopsis rosae | reverse complement strand
CCCCCCCCCCCCCCCCCCCCACACACACACACACACACACACACACACACACACACACACACACACAGACCGAGGAGTGGGCCTGCGATCCACATGACACAATGTATATTTACTCACATGCTCCTATTTATCTGTGCTCCCACAGGTGCCAGTGACGGGGCCCGGCCGGGAGCGCAGGGAGCGGTGGGGGGTTTGGCGGAGCTGCGGTGTGGCTCTCCTCCCCCGGACGACACAAACGTGTCAGCCGCACTGCATGTGGTGGAATGGGTACGCCAGGGAATTGACATCCCTGTCCTGATTAAATTCGGAGCGTACGCGCCGCGCGTACATCCCGGCTATGAGGGTGAGCCAATTTGGGGGTATTTCTATTTTCATCTAATGAAGCTGGGGGGGGGGGGCTGTTTTGCTATCAACACGATTCACTTTAATTGCACATCACAAGTGGGAAATTGAATCGACCGGTGTTGTTTAGGTGTACTCCATTTTTAGTTTCTCATTAGCTAAGTAAAAAAACAACAAAATAAAATAAAATTAACCATAGTTTCCATAGTAACTTCAGCATGACACCCTGATGGTAAAGCATCCTCCACAATACGCAGTGTGGGCTGCTTTTAAGGGAGTTCAGTCTCTCACACGACGCCGTTGCGCCCACAGCTCTAGGCCAAAAAAAAGAAAAAAAAAGTATATGCGGTAAAAGGATCCTCAAGAGTCTTTTGTTTGGCTGCCGTTGTTCTTTAAAGTCACTAACAAAGGGCCTAACATGGACAAAGGCGAAGTAGTCCTCCTTTGTTCTATAGGTCTCCTGTGGGAGATATTCAACCTATTGACCCCTCCCCCCCGTCTGGTGGACTTTCCACAGGAATGCAAGGCAGGCTTGTCCCTCTGACTTCCCTTTAAACCCTGGAAATTATACCACACCTTTGTTTTGTCGATACTAGTTAAGAGCGTACAAAGGGATTGTTCAATAACACACAGGACCAGAAGTTCTCAGCTGGCAGGGTGTCGTTATAGAAATGAAGTTGATTCTATGCTATTAGCGGATGCTAATATGTTTTATTTATGAGTTTAGATTTAACTATGGCACAGCCTTTCACCGTCGCTAGTGATTCAGAAAGTACAAGCTTACTGGCTCAAACTAGCATTTGTTTACAGTCACAGCTTGTATGCTTATACAGTATATGCCTAACCTAGATTGTAAAAGTGTATGAACTTAAACAAAAAAAATTATTCAAACCTTCAACTCTGCTTGAAGGGTAGTGTTGCTACATAGAACTACTACCACCAGCCATACAAGGAAATAGGGCGCAGACATTTACATAGTAATAAAGTCCATCTGATGCCATGTATGGAGAATTATAGTAAGTGGAGACATGGCAGATTTGAATTCTAACCCAAGCTCATAAAAGACAATAGCCCTTTGTCACTGTCTGTGTAGAAGATCCCTGGAGGTACGCTATACTGTCAAGCTTTATTACTCAAGATTTTACACTGGCAGTGCAATAGTAATGCACTAAAGTGTGTCTCTTGATGCAGGGAAGAATTTATTATTCTGTCCAGCGAAATTTCATCAGAAGCCTCTGCAAAAGGAGAAATCTATCCGTTTGAGTAGGCTGTTAAAGTGACAGCTATAGGGTAACAATACACCTCTCCAGTAACAAACAGAAATCCCCTGTTCCCTGGAGCCAAACAAAAGGTTTGAGAAAAGAGGTATTGTCCACGCCAGCGCTGCTCGCTAGCAGATCTCTCATAGTCACCGGCTGGTTTAAGAGAGGACAGGTGCAGCATGGGAAATGAGCGGTTTGGGGTCGGAGAAAATGGCGGTGTTGGTTTTCAGCTCCTCAGGCCAAGGCCCCATGCTAACTGCTCTGCGCTGCTCCAAGCTCCAAGATTGTTGTTGTTGTTAGGGATGCATATTCTAATCTGGGCTCGCCAACTGCTTTCACCTGCACCCTGTGCTACTGTACCAGCTGCCAGGTATCCATTCAGAAGATTTCTTCTTTCTTATTTTTTCCTCTCTCTCGACCAACTGCCAATGTTCTTTGCCACCTCGGTGTGGTTAGGAATAGGAAAAGTCTTTCTTTCTAATAGACATTCGCTAGGCTAATCTTGGAACTGTGTGTGTGTGTCTGTGCTCGTGGGTGGACAGTGCGAGCGATATACCGTACAGCACAATGTATTTTGTCCCCAAAGAGTGTAAAAATACATCAAGGGGAATTACACGGGTGGTTGTATGTTGTGAAATAGAAAAGTGTTGCATGCGGGGGATTCATCCCCTAACCCCCTGGTATATACACACGGGTGCTGACTCTTAAACCCCCCCCCCCCAGTAAATACAGCTGTATAAATGCTCTGTTAGCAAGCTGTTAACAATGTAAACCCCATCACAGTCGCGAGCGAGGGCAGATCGCGACATATAACACATAGCACCAAAAGCCAACAGCTGACGTGTTTTCGCTTCTCCGTGGCCAAACACAAAGAGTGAATACTGTCTCGCTGACGGGACCCTCTCACTTGCATTATGACGGCCAGTGGCTCTGCCTCTGATAGGACGAGAGCGCTGGCGCAAGATGCGACGATTCAAATTTCAAATGAGCGCTCGGCGGACCGTTAACAGAACCACAAAAGATTGAGCAGTGAAACCTTATCTGCCCGGTTCGCTCACCGAAACCTAGTTGCTCCCACACACCGGAGGGACACTTGCCAAGAGCTGACGGCATGGGAAATAGATAGGCTTCAGGCCTATGCATATCACAGTCACAGGGATGCCAATATCCATCTCTACCGAATGGGGAATTGTGTTGTTTAGATCATTCTGAAGGCATCATCTCCTTGAGTCCCCAAAAGCCTTTTTTGCTATATAATTGATGAGTTTATTTCCAGAGAGGTATCCATTTCAAGAGATTCAATAGCTGAAATTCATTTATTCCGCTATTGTACCAACGGTCAATTTGTGAATCCCTGTGCAGTGTGTCGTTTATTATTTTTTTCATAGCCTAGTTTTCTGTTTTATTTGTTACCTAAGAAATGTATTAAGCCTTGCAGCAATAGTTGATTCTACTTTGAGATAACAATGGATCATCGTGTGTGTGTGTGTGTGTGTGTGTGTGTGTGTGTGCGTGCGTGCGTGCGTGTGTGCCTGTGTGTGTGTGTGTTTATATGTGACTATTTTACCTAGAAGCGGGGAACACACTATCGTGGAACACATTTTCCAATATGAGACATAAAACATCACATTGTATTTTACCCATATTTTCTATCAAGCATTCGGTGTGCTTTTCACCTGTGGCTTGAGCTAGCCATGGTGCAGCTTGACTACAGACCAAGCCATTGCTCCTGTGCTAACCGAGTCACTAGACTAGACACTAGAGTGGACAATTGACCATATGAGAGAGCAAGGTTGTCGGTGGAGGAGGGTACAAGCTTGTATGTCAGTGCTGCTTGTTGTCCGTTGTAATCGCGGGGGGTTGACCCACTCATCTGCTCAAAGCACTTTCATAGTAACAGATCATTCTACTGCAATTGTTTGACTGGAAGAAAATGGATGTGCATTTTCCATTCCCTATTTTTAGGCAACAGTTAAGTGGCGGGAGCTCTGTGTGGCAGGAAGACTGGGAGGTGGCTTTTAAAAGCGAGGGAGAAATCACGTGGAGTAGTATTTACGCCAGCAGCGCTGAGCTATTGGAAAAGCCGCTTGCAGCCTTGATTCTTGTGCCCGCTCGGCACTAATGTAGTCCCTCTCCCCTATCGTTCACACACAATTTACCTCGCATTCAAATCCTCGGCATTTGCCTCTGTGTGTGTTTCAAGTAACAACAGCAGCAGTGGCATGACATCATTTAGTCCCTCTGCCCCTCCCCCTGGCCCTTTTCCTGGTTACCATAGCACCCCCCCGCCCCCCCACTTCCCCCTAGAACCTGGGAAACCTGTGTCGGTGAGGTAGACACCGAGGAAGAAAGTTGCTAGAGGTCAAAGGGCAGGGGTTTTGACATTCATTAACCTCACCCACATCACACACACACACAGGGAATGTGTGAATGTGTGTGTGTGTGCCTAAGTGTATTTTCTCCAAACCTAACGACCACCTTGTTGATTTAGGCCCCGTATAGCTTGGAAAAATATATAAAATTGGATGGGATTTGATCACAGCCAACATGCTGCTACTTCCTGGTTGAGTCGGTACCGCTGGGGCCAGCCTGTCGCTGCATGACGACATTTAGCAACAGTAAAATACCGAGCCAAGAGCTAATAAGTCATTAGCGGTGAGAGCGTAACCGCACACGTAGCCAACACTGTAGTGGATGCCTTGATGTGTTTGCTGTTTACACACCGCATGCACGCATACTGTGTGCACCACTGGTTGGGGGGGGGGGGGGTACTGTAGTAGCCTACTGTACCCCCCCCCAACTAATTCCTCCCTGCCACAGACGTCCATGTATCTTGCTGAATGCTAAAACAGCCCCCCCTCCCCCACACACGTCTCCATTGAGAGCGCGTTCTGTACAAGAGCAGATAGAGTGGAGCGATAAGGCTGGGGAAACCAGACCAGATAGGGGAGGGGGTTGAGGTACGAGCATCGTGGCCGACAAAGCAGCTGTCACCTGGCAACTAGGAGCTCACATTTCAAAGCCCTGCTCTGTGTGTGTGTGTGTGTGGGTGCACGGTGTGAATGCGCATGTACATCTATATGTATTTGTGTTTGAGCAGGCTAATGTGTGTTTCTTTTGTGTGACATTTGAGTTTATCTGTGTACTCTGGTGTGTGTGTGTGTGTGTGTGTCTGTGTGCGTGTGTGTGTGCGAGTGTGTGTGTGTGTGTGTGTGCGGCGCGCACGCACGCTTGTCTCTGCATGCATCTGCTGGCTTGTGTGCGTGAGCGGTGTCTGCGCGGGGAGGTTCGCTGGGGACAACACACTTCTCTAAGCAGCATTGAGCTTCACAGTCAATCACACACACACAGTCACACCCTGGGAGATGCTTACTTCAATCACTTTCAGCCCAGACCTGTGTGTGTGTGTGTGTGTGTGTGCGTGCACGCACCTACCTGTTTACTGATGTGCATTCTCTCTCTCTCTCTCTCTTCCCCCCCTCTCTCTCTCTCTCTCCCCTCCATCTCTCTGTCTGTCCCCCCGTCCCCCCATCCCCCCCTCTCTCTCATATTCTCTCTGAACCTCTCTCGACCAACCCCATCCAGGGCGGGTGTCTCTGGTGCAGGCCACTGACCTGCGGGTGGAGCCCCTGGTGCTGGAGGACCAGGGCCGCTACCAGTGTCATGTCCTCCTCCTCGACGCCAAGGCAGACGACCACGACGTCCGTGACGACACCTGGACACTCCTGTCTGTCACGGGTGAGGCTGATGTCTCGTGTGTGTGTGTGCGTGTGCGTGCGTGAGCGGTGTGTGGTTGTGTGTGATTTGGATACAGAGCAGACTTTCTTCTGTATTACCTTTTCTCTAAAAACTTTGAAAACAAGACGTCTAACAGACGGTAAAGTCCTTGTATTAAAGTTGCAGTCAGGGATGCTGGGGAAAGAGTCTCAATATACTTTGTCAAAACAAAAACACATCTTCCTTCAATGCCATAGAAGCTCTGCCCACCACATTGGAAACACATTGCCAAGGCAGGGATAGTGTTGTGTGGTGCGCTCTGCACAACTTTGTGTTCTCCAGAGCCAGGGCCGTGTAGACACACCAGATTTGTATTTTTTTCCAGAATGGGCAGTTATTGGATCGTGACGAGATATATATTATCTTCCTGTCGCTGACTCCACCTTTAACAAATGATAATCTACTATTTACTGTACCAACTAGTGATGCACGGGCCGACCTGTAACCTGCAGGCCAGGCAGGTGTCTGAGGCTGCAGGTGGGTCAGGTCAAAAGACTCAAAACGTGGCAAAGCAGCATTCTGACCAAGTAATAAATATCTACTGAACCAATGCGTGCGAGAGGGGATTCTCTGATCCTTGCTCTCTCAAACACACAGACACACAGACACGCGCACACACAGACATACACAGACACACAAACACAGAGACACAAACACAGACACACAGACACACACAGACACATACACACACACAGACACACACACACAGACACACACACACACACAGACACACACACAGATACACACAGACACACACAGACACACAGACACAGGCGATACACTGGAGCGGCGGTGCAGATCCTCTAATGCCCAGGCTGTCAATAGACTAATCTGCATTAGCCATACCGAACTATAAAGTTGGTCAGGCCTACGTAGCCTGTGTTTATTTAGTAGCCTAGCATATACGCAGATGTGCTACTGGAAACACAGTGTGTTTCTAGGCTACGCAATCATGTATTATGCTAGCGTAGTCTATTGCTAAACGAAACAATTAAATAGGCCTAGTTTAGCAAGGCTACTGCTCACTCACTTTGCTGCAGCCTGCCGTGACTCAGAGACATGAGCCATAAGGACTTTGGTGGCTCTGCAGTAAGCTATTGTCTGCCCCAGATAATAGCCCTTTGAAACGTGCATTAAATTAGACATCGGTATCTCTGTATCGCCATTGCTGTACAGGCTCAAGTTGACAGTTTGCTGGTCGGGTTGGGTTCTTTTGGTTGATGAACACATATTTTTGAGGGTCGGGCGGTGCGGGTTGTAAAATCCCATGAACCGAGTATCACTAGCACCTACAGTACTGTAGTAAATGATCTATCAAAACTTTTAACAGTTTTAACAAACATATACAGTAACTTTTGAATTGTTTTTGACATTCTTTCTCTTGACATTTATAAAATAATGAGACTGCGTATTTCCATACTTGTATAAATATGACATAAATATATGTAATGTAATATTTATATTATGTAATATGTAGTCATTGCGGCAATGGCATCTGCCACCCACGTCTTACCCTGTGAGTTTTGCATGCTGGGCGTGTGTGTGTATTTGTTTGTGCATGGCCATTGTGTGTACATTCAAGTGCGCATGTAGTATTCTCAGTGAAGGTCTAGCTTTGAAACGCTTTGAAACTTTACAAACCAGTTTTAGACACATTGTACAGGTAAGGGAAATAACCTTTGATGTGTCTTCAGTCCGTTTAGAAGGTTTTGAGAAGGCAGTGTTGTTGCCATATGTGTTTAAATATAAAATCTGAGTAATTGGTAAGATACAGGGAACACACTAGTTGGGTATGCACTTTGAAGATTTGTAGTTTGAAAAACATCGGGACTACGGCTTCTGGTAATCATTATATCCATAATTGTTCTACGGATTTCTTTTGAGATTATTCTAATATATTCTACTTGATTTAGCCAATATAATTGAAACATAACATGGTAATAAGGAGCACAGTTTTGGCATGATAAACACAGTAACCATTCAGCCTTTGACATTTTCATATTGTAAATGGCACCATGTTGCTTTTACATAATTATTTGATTACAGAAATGAATTAATTGAACTTTCTGTTGACCGATTACCCTATTTAGGTACGACTAAGTAGCACCGCAGTGCTAGCCATACTTACTATATAATACATGTGTCCTCAAGCGGAATAAAAACAAGTCGCTTCATTCTGCAACTCACATTTATATCATTTTTCAATGGCACAGACCGCTTTCAACTCTCACAAGTGTATACAGTGCCATCTCTTGGCCATAGTTGGCATGCAGTAGACCCATACACAAATAAGCCACTTTGGAATATAAATTTTGCGACCACCCAGACAACTAAAAACAGTGCAGCTTGTGGTGTGGAAAATACGTTATTGAACATTGTTTCAGTATTCAGTGTTCCAATATCTCTATCACTGTACTGTAAAGTATATTAAGTACTGTATGTGAACCAAAGCACACCCAGGTAGTGTTGCTTGTATGAGTGAGGTGAAAGGTCAGAATCAGTATAGGTTATTCAGTGTAAGTACTACAATGTCACAGACGAGCCTTGCAGGCACAATAGTCACACATTATTGTTTGCCACCGGCTTTGGCATGGCAGACTGTCATTATTCTCCTCCAAGCACAGTCTGGCAATGGGTAGAAATCTGCTGTATACTGTACCTGCAAACACATTTAAAAAGTTTTCTTATATTAGTTTAAGATTGTAGATTAAGGCTGTATACAGGAGATAACATTTATACCATAATGCTATTTTCTGTGAGTGAATTAGATTATTTATTTATTTTTTTTAAAGGTGGTTGAAGGAAATGTAATCCAACACCATTGTTGGTCAAATTCAGTGAATAAATCCCCACAGTTGTTCTGTGTGTGCACTGGTATTTCTACACAGCCCTGACATGGTAAATGGGAATACAAACAATCAGATGGCAATGCATGTACAATGGAAAGGGGTGGGGAAGCTTCTGATAAAGTAGGTGTATTCATTTTGATGTTGAGGTATTGAATAAAGAAGTGTATTTGTTTTGATGTTGAGGTATTGAATAAAGAAGTGTATTTGTTTTGATGTTGAGGTATTGAATAAAGAAGTGTATTTGTTTTGATGTTGAGGTATTGAATAAATAACTATTTGTTTTGATGAAAGAGTTCAAATATCAACTCTTCTTCCCAGCATCGCTTACACTAGCTTTAATAATTGAATATAATGTATCATGCCCGTTATTTTAACATACATTCATATTAAAGTGTAACTACACCCCAGCGCTGAGCCTGACTCCAGCCACTAAGGCACACAACTGAACAATGTGGGAAATGCATGTGAGGGGAGGGGAGGGGCTGAGAGGGGGACCCCAACTAACGTTAACATTTGAATTTGATGACGAATGAGCGGACGGAGTGTACCGCTGTAATTACACATTATTTGTGTGGACTTGCCACCTAAATATAAAATATATTTAAATATCAAATGTTTTTTCTCGTTCGATAGCTCCACCCATCTTCACCAAAACTCCACCCCCAGTCTTAGAGGCACTGGTAGGACATCAGCTCTCTCTTGCTTGCGCTGCTAATGGAAACCCCACTCCCACGATAACCTGGTTAAAAGATGGTGGCCCAATGCGAGGTGAAGATGTTGAGGTGTGTATGGTCTAAATCAGCGGTTTCCAAAGTGGGTGTTGTGTGTCCAGAAGTGCCGCAGGATCTGTATTCAGAATTTGAAGTCTTGTTCAGAATCAATAAATCATACCACATATGAAAACACAATTTAGCTCCAAGATTAAGTATCTATAAGATTTCAAATTGTTATGTTACGGATTGTTTGTTAAAGATCAAGTCCTCAATTGTGTGCCTACAATTACATTATTACCGAAGGCTTGAAACACTGAAAACGGTATGGGAAGTCTATGCGGATGGGTAGAGAAGAGTGTAAGCCAGGGAGGGTTGTAGGGGAGGGGTAGAGATTAGTGTAATGGTTGTAGGGGAGGGGTAGAGAACAGTGTGGTCTATATAGGATGAGGAGGGGTAGAGAACAGCATGAGTGCTCTAGGGGGAGGGGTAGATAGCAGCGTGAGGTTGTAGGGGAGGCTAGATAGCAGCGTGAGGTTGTAGGGTGAGGGCTCTAGGGGGAGGGGTAGAGAACAGCGTGAGGGCTTTAGGGGGATGGGTAGAGAGGAGAGGAGCCACTCAGCGATGCAGGAGCAAGCTCTTTCCCTTACTACAGCTGCTCCTTACAGTGACATGAAGCCCTGTGCATTCCTATATTTTAAACATATATTTATATATATATATATCTTATCTTTAGGAGGGTAACCTTTGGGGGGGGGGGGGTCACTATCTTTAGGAGGGTAACCTTCTGGGGGGGGGGTCACTATAACACAATCACACTGCGTATCTTTCGGAGGGTGACCTTTGCATGCACATCTTGTGTGTCTGTTTTAGATTCGGGACGGAGTGTTATCTTTACGAGCGGTGAGCATACACTCAGGAGGACAATACACCTGCCTGGCCTCCAGCTCAGAGGGCAATGCGAGTCACCTGACTGCCTTGAAGGTCAAAGGTCAGTGCGTTTGCGTGTGTGGGTGTGTCCTTGTCACGGGACCATGCAGCTGTCCCTCTGGGGTCCCCCTAGTCTCTCTGACATCAGCCTGACTGGCTGACTAGTCTACATCCATGTTGCCGTAGCTTGCATCATGCGAGAGAACGTTGACAGAAAACCCTTGTTTTCCATTCTTAACGTACTACATGTGTGGCATTTGGGATCAGAAAGGACAACATAGATATATCGATCCTTAAGGAAAACTCAGTCAGTGAAAGTGAATATAAGTACAGCATGTGGCGTACAGGGTACTATGCAGGTAAATAAACTATGAGTAAGCACATTTAAAGACCCAGGAGAGTTATGGCATACACGTTTACGTAATGTACATTGTCAAATTGTTTATTTGTGGATCGTAAAGCTGTGCAATATACTTTAGACTTTCCTATTGGCTCACGTACACCCATCCATTACATGTCAAGTCTATATTCTATCCCTGTGATGTCATTTGTGCTTCAGTGGCATGTTTTTGGCACCATTGCCACCTGGGCGGATTATAATAGCCAAAGAGCTGATCTGGTGAAATTTAATTTTAAAAGCCTTATGTAACCCATAAACTGTCATTCCCTTACCCACCTACTGTAGAATGCATAAGGCACCGCACTATATCATTCAGTATTATGGTGCAGGCTTCTATAATGGCATACTGTGCTGTAGGTAGGCAATGAGGTAGAGAGAGAGAGAGAGAGAGAGAGAGAGAGAGAGAGAGAGAGAGAGCAATTTCTTATGGAACATTTCCCAGAATATGGCATGAACTTAATGACCCCATTCCAGTCTGTGGTTGTAGTAATCGTGTTTCATAACCTTTTATGACCTCCCTGTCTGTAGGACCCCCGGTCATTGTCATTCCTCCAAAAAGCACTTCCCTCAACATGTCCCAGAATGCCTTGCTTCAATGCCAGGCAGTCGCCGACCCACCCAATATGACCTACGTGTGGCAGAAAGGGAGTGAGAATGTATATCATGTAGAGTGAGTATCACTGCACACAATTTCACTTGGGGATGCTGAGAAGTTTAGACAGTGAAATTAGTTTTTGAAATAATGTCAATTTCCACTAGCGTGGTCTGTGGTCTGCTCCTGTGATAGGAAATTTAGAACGCAAACTCAGTAAATAGTGCATTGCTATTGGCTTTTCTGACAAAACGGCACTGTACTGTACTTGTCTTGGCAACACACTGTCCAGAACATACAACACATTTTAACACCTTGACCGCTATATATTGACTCAGGCCAATCAGCCTATTCGTTTGTATAGAGGCTATTGCAGACTAATCCAGAACTATGACCTGAAACACTGTACAAACGGTTCTGAGATCACTTCAGCTCAGTTTTAAGATGATGTTTGTTACTTAATCTCACTGTTATACATTTAATAGCCTATATGACATTAGAAAATATAACAAACTTCCTTAAGCAGATGGCAAAACAACAAAGTTTACCAAGGCATACCGGGGCGTTTGTGCCAGTGCATCATTAACAGGAGCGAAAAACTAATAAGAAGTCTAATAATAAGTCTATGATGGTCCTAACGAAACTTAATAATAATAATAATAATAATACTACATTTCATTTGTAATGCACTTTACATTTGAAACAAATCTCAAAGTGCTGCAATGTAGACTCACTCACCTCAACAATAATCTAAATATTATTGTTGAGGCGAATTTAACCCTTTGATAAACAAACGTGCTTTACTGTAGCCTACATATTACACCTGTTATGATTAAGAAGTAAATGCTTTCTCTGGATCAAAATCAAAATAACGACTTCATTGCAGCTACATCCTATCAGATGTTTGGGGTGCTGCACCCTCAGTTGCCACCTTCCCATACCCGTGGATCATCATAGACCTGTATCAAAGTGACACAGGAGTGATTTATCAGACAGGCGAACATGTTTAGCCTGTAAATGCCCCATTACCTCCAAGTGTTTTGAATTTAATATGGCCGATTAGATTTCTTCTCATGTCTGGGCGTGCAGTTTCTTCCCTCTTAACTTCATACCTCTTAACTTCAAATTGAAAAGCTGTTTAATGACCCAAATGATCTTGAAACAATTACAATTAAAACACATTTAACTTTTTACAGGGACACAGCTAACCCTTACTGTATTTGATAGCACTTCTGGGTCACTGTGGTATAACATAACACAAGCCTGTTGTGAACTGTTCTTTCACTAGCATTCACTAGCTCAGTTCAACCACCTGAAAGAGCTATTACATTTTCTAGATGATTAGCTCCATAAACACTCTAGCATTGTACTGCAGTTTTTTGAACGGGGATATAAATTACAACCGCATCAGCAGTAATAACAGCCCAGTATACGCAAACAGCATCGAGGACCATTCAGGTTCACTCTGAAAAGAATGCGACCGAACTGCGATCATCTAATCCTGCCTGCTTATCCACATGACATTCAAATTCATCCCAACTAAATATAACCGTTTGATGGGCATTTCCCTAACTCCCTTGGTCAGTGTAGCACCTGTTAGGATGGATGGATCTTCTGATTGGTTCATGCTGTTTGCTGACCTTAGCAGGGTTTGTATTGTGTGAATTATGAAATGCCTTGGGACTCTATTTTCTTGTAAGATCAACGCTTGTAAGATCAACACTTCCATGAGTTCTGTGTCATCAGTGGTAAACAAGTCAGTCAAGTTCGGGGTAACATGGTGGCCCAGTGGATAGCACTGTGGCCTCACAGCATGAACCCCGGTCGTCCCGGCCTTTCTGTGTGGAGTTTGCATGTTCTCCCCGTGTCTGCGTGGGTTTCCTCCGGGTGCTCCGGTTTCCCTCACTATCTAAAAACCTGTCCTGTCAGTGCCATGTGACCAGAGACTTGAGACCCCGGGCGCTGCACGCGGCTGCCCACTGCTCCCTTGAGGGGAGAGAACACAATTTGCTATGTGCATGTGACAATAAAAGCACGTTGACACGTTGAGTCATACAGATGACTCCTGCAAGTGTAACCTGTATGCCTTTGACATGTTTACTGCTATCTACAATTACAGTATGACTATGCCATTGAATACAGTTTACTGTAATTAAATACCAGGCTATTCATATATTTTGTACTTTATTCACGTATGTTTGAGTTTTTATTTGTTTTGTTGTTCGTAATTTGTTTCTCATGATTCCCCCCTCCTCCCAAGAGCTCTGAAGTCACGAGTAAAGATCATGGTCGATGGTACTCTCCTCATCTCTAAGCTCATCCCAGAGGATTCTGGGAACTACACGTGTATACCCACCAATGGAATATTGACTCCTCCTACTGCATCCGCCGTTCTCACAGTGATGCGTATGTTCTCATCATGTTCTCTTTCTTGTGAATTAATTGCTCAGATTAAGATACACAGCCTACTTTTGCAGTTGAAGAGAGATTCACTGTATACCTCTGGTAACGATTCATTGTTTACTATAAGGTGGAAAGAAATAATTTATTTATTCAGTTGATATGAATAAATGTTATGATCGTGTCTAATAATTGATAATGGCAAAAAAACGATATCCTTCCTCTTCCCCATAATGTATAGTAACACCTATTTAATATGAACTAGCTAAAAACGACTGCTTTTATTATCATAGCTGCTGGTGGTTGCCAATTACTTTAACAGTTGTGTACTGTATGCTGTTTCATTGTTTATATTACTATCCTATTATTGAATATAGTTCATTTCATGTTTTTTGCATGTTTGTGTTTACCTTTTATATCTGGCCTATATTTATTTAACTGTGAGTCGTTGATTTTATTTATGCAACAACACTCAGGGATGAATAAACTTCTGTATTCCCTCATCTCAGACCCTGCTCGGACTCTCCACATGCCCAAGAATACATACATTCCCACGGGTATGGAGGGCCTCGTCACCTGTCCCACCATGGCTCAGCCCCCACTAGTCCATGTGGACTGGACCAAGGACGGGGAACCTCTTGAGCTGGCCTTGGTAAGTAGTAGAGTAATAGCGTCTGCCCCCACAAGTCAGGTCCGCATAACTCTTCACAATGTGCCCCCACAGACCCACACATCTCTTTTGACACTGCAGCGGTGTGGTGTTTACACTGCATGCAACATAAACCCACTGGTGAAATTACATTTCAATTGCTTGCGTCTGTCTATTCATCTTGGTGGACTAGAAAAGGACACATTTTGCATACTCAAATAGAATACAATACTCCTTACCGAATTATACTTTTATTACATTTTATTTTAGTAGCTCTTGAATATAACGATCTCCTGTAAATCAATGTAAACTCACATTTTGAATCTAGATTGAATCTGGATTATTTAACATTATATTTGACAGTTTCAGACGGTATAATAGATATGTTTAATCCCCTATGATTATACACGTAACATGATGCATTTTATTTAACATTATGCATTTTCCATATCGTCCAGCTTTAAGGACAGTTGGTCATTAGCCTGTGAATGTAAATGTAGTCACTGTCAATTTAACACCAATTGTGTTGCAGCTTGAAACACGTCGACGCATTTGTCCGGCTCAGTGTGAACAGGGCCTACCTCGTTATGTACGCGGGGCGGGGCTTATGTGATTCCTCAGGGATTGTGGGCATGTTTTTGTCTGTGTGTGTGTGTTTGAGAGAGAGAGAGAGAGAGAGAGAGAGAGAGAGAGAGAGAGAGAGAGAGACCTACAAAGGTACTTTGAAATGTCCTTTGCAAAGCCATCTGGAAAACCTAATGGACGTCAGTGTGATGTTCAGCCTAAAAAAGATACAAAGCTTTTTGAAACAGTCCAGGGGGAACCAGACACTCTCTTTTCTCTCTCTCTCTCTCTCTCTCTCTCTCTCTCTCTCTCTCTCTCTTTCTCTCTGCGTGTGTGATGGTCTCTCTTACTCTCTCACCCTCTCTAACCTGTCAACCTGTCATTTCTTAACTTTGTGCCCACTTAGTGTTTGGAGGTGGGTGGAGAGAGCTGCCCCAGGGAGATGAGGTGGCCTGTGGTGTTGGGCATGGGTGTTGGTGTGACGTGGCTCTTAGGCCGGCAGGGGTGACGCACTAGGAGAATCACAGTCCTGCTACACAAACCATGCATAGACTCACACACACACACACACACACACACACACGCACACACACACACACAAACACACATCACATTAGAATGGAACACACTCTTTAAGATGGCCTAAACCACGTTGCTGATACAGAATAAAAATGTAAAAAACTATAAACAATATTTTGTGCAGATGGTGATGGACTTGTTTCCAACAGCATTTCTTTTTATTATTTGCAATCTGGTATATATATGATTTTCATCAAGTGAATATCCAAGAAACAATACAGACAGTGACTGACCATTTCTCAGAGCAATGCTACAGTTGGCGGACGTTTGAAAAAAATGAAGCGACTATCGAGCTAAACGTGGTCTATTTTAATTTGGTGTTATTTTCACTGCATTAAAGACAATAAGTATTACGTCTACTTTACCAGAAGCCCATTGGTCAATATGAATCTATTAATTACATATGTTTGTAGTACAAGCAAGTCTGTTTAATCGGTGGATACTGTTTTTCAAGTGAAACATAACATTTGTTAAACCCTTGACTATGTCAAGCCCCTGCGCTGATGTATTAAACCCTGTTCTTAGTAGGTGCTACATCAGACGCTTTCATGCAGTATTGCATTTTTTAGGAACATTGTTAAAAATATTATTCTAATGTGTCTAGCTGACCGTAGACTGAATTACATTTTTAATACAAAGCATAAATACTTGATGACTTACTGTAATAATCTACAGAACAGAGAGCAGTAACAAATGTTCAGTTGCACTTTTAAAAATAGTAATTGGGCTATCGACTCATTAAACTATATCTTGTGGCCATCTTGTTGTGGTAAAAACTACAGACTTTAGAATGAATATACAAATGTATGAACGATACTGTAATGTTCATATTGTGCATTGTAAAATATTTGTTCTCTACTGTAGCTTTGGAAAGCACATTTGTTTGTTAGTTGATTTTTTGGTAATTGATTCCTGGGGGGGTTGTCCTCTCTGTAATGCCCTGGTCAAGGGCAATGGCAGGAGTATTTACAAAACACAGATGTAACTGTAACAATATGGACAGAAATGTTTGTAACCTATCAACCAGAGCCGTTTTTTTCACAGCAATGGCGGATCATGGAGCCTCAAAACAGTTCCCGAAAGTTAGCTGCCCAAATAGTACCCAATAAATTACATTGTAAATGTAAATCGGTGCATTTATTGACTAGTAATTACCAAAAATGTTTAATATCTGTATATAATATTGATTCAAATTGCCCACCAAGTACTTCCTGGAACTGTTTTGCCCCTCCATGAACCATGTGACCATTGAAAATGTTGAACTTCCGTTGGTGCAACTCTCACTATCCATGACTCTGCTATCAACAACTGACACCCCAACTTTCAGGAGACATAGAGTAAATGGGATTGAAGTCTAACTGATCCTGCCTTTCCCCCAGTATCCAGGATGGTCTTTGACGTCGGAGGGCTCCGTCTTCATGGCAACGGTCAACGATGATGCAGCAGGCGTCTACACATGCACCCCATACAACAGCTACGGCACCATGGGTCCGTCAGAGACTACCACGGTGGTCCTGCAGGTTTGACTATACAGACAACCTGGTCAGAGGCATTATATAGAGGAGACATACCACTTAGAGAATTTTGAATGGAGCTCTATGGGAGAATTCTGAAAAGCCAAAGGTGACAGTTGGAAGAACATGTCCCGCCTTTCCCCTAGAAGAGCCAATCACCTGCTTTAATTAAAGAACGGATAACCTTTTAAGCCAATTCGGTGTCATGAAATCTTGCGCATGCGTAGTGAAATTTAAAACGGGCGAAAAAAATGCCTTTTAAGCCCTATTCTGTCACCAGTTCTAAGATGTTTTTTTTATCAGATTTGACTCACGATCGTATACGTGCAATGCTTATGTCCCAATGATCACTGAAAGAGCGGTTATGGCTCGATCCCTAATAATGCCATTGAGTACTTTCTAAATAAAAGTCCGGAAGTTAAAAGATGGCTGCCATGTGGCGGGACTTGCCTGTAAGGACTTTGACCCGGTCATTTAGCATGCTAGGCTGCTGTTTCTAATGCAACGCTGCTTGGCTGACTTCCATTGAAACAGCAGTGGAATGTGTCCAACCTGCTTTGCTAACGTTGTGCGTGGCAGTCTGGCACAACGTTACTTAATTGGCAGCAGCTGCTTTTGTCACGGCAAATTAAAACCTTGACGGAAATGACATTTCGCGACCTTTAAACTCTTACGCTTGAGGCCCGTGGCATTAGCTGAAGTCAAGTTTAGACGTTATTGGAATTACTCCCCAATTGGGGAGGTAATTGTGTGGATAATCCTTTTGTTATTAGTATAATCGTGTCCAAAGCTTCGGTAATCCGGTTTTACACGACATTGTTGCAATAGCAGCCTCCTTGACTACATCCACAATGCTCTGAACCATTCACAGGACCCCCCATCCTTTAGCGTCGCTCCCCAGAAGCAGTACAAACAGGAGGCGGGGGAGACGTTGCTCATCCCATGTCAAGGCAACAGCGATCCAGCTACCAGCGTCACCTGGAGCAAGGTACGTAAACAAAACCCACCTATAGCACACTAACCCAGCCTTACTTTATTCATGTTAATACACATTTCTCCTAATAAGCTATGGGTCAAACCTGTATATACTCACATGCACACGCTCATTCACTGCATTCTGTCTTCCTATATACACACAATACACGCAGCGTTTTAACGACAACAACACCACTCACACACACAAACTGTAGGAGCCCGGTGTAATTAACGAGACCGACTTGGTTGCCTCTGGGCAGGTTGGCTTGGCTTCTCGCGCCACATATTCGGTGGCTACCAACGGCTCCCTGCTGCTGGCGCCTGTCAGCAAAGACCACCAGGGGGCGTGGGAGTGCACCGCCGCCAACCGCGTCGCCTCGGTGAAGACCGACACGCTCGTGCTCGTGCTGGGTAGGTGTAACCCACGGAGGCGGGTCATCCTGTGACTCACGTTTGTTTTATATATTAATTAATTCGCTTAAACCTCTGTTATGGCCGTTACCTCGAGGACAGGCCTTTCAGATCCCGTTTAAGCTCTAGCCATTTCCCCATAAATCCTCTTCATTTGCGCCATCACAGGAACAAGTCCCCATGCGGCCACTTCTCTGACGGTCTCTCCGGGGGTGAGGCAGGCCAACATATCCTGGGAAGCAGGCTTTGATGGAGGATCAGTGCAGACGTTTTCAGTCTGGTGGGTGGAAGTTTTTATTTTTTTCATTTTTTTCTTTCAATGGTGCTGTAAACATGGCAGCCATGGACGGTTGCCGACATTACTTTATTAAAATCCACTTGTCCGTTATCGTCCTTATCGCAACGCTAACTGGGAGATGCCACCGGGAGAACTATGCGTGAACGTGTGCGATTGTGTCAGACAGGGAAAATGCCTCTGAATAATAGAAGAGTGATACGTAAAGGTGTGGCTTAGGTTCTTTGTAACACAGGGCAGTAGGAAAGTCAGACCAAGTAGGCAATATTTTAAGGCTTAAAAGGTTGACAGTTTTGTTTCATCATGCTCCCTTAAGGATTTAGCAATTAAAATACTCATAATTATGACATATTAATGTTACTTTTAAGAAGTCAGAGATAGGTTTTGTGAATGAAGGCCAGCTTCATAACATGTGTTATAGAAATATATATGAACACCCTCAAATATAATTAATATTCAAGTTTCTTAACTTATTCTTTAATGGGTTTTATCAACCCTGGGGTCAAGCAAATGCACTGTAATGCTATTAAGGGTTCATGTTCAATTTTAGTTACAGGCCTTCTCGGCAACAGCTGTGATACGTTGGTAGCAGCTTTACAGTGAATCTGGAGTAGATGATGATTATAAATGATTAATGAAACCTGCTCCACTGCCATGCTTCATTAAACAGGGAAGAGTTCTGCCTCCTCCCTTCCCCTATTGTTCTAAATGTCTTACTCACCCTTCACCCCCCCTCCCCCCTCTCTCTCTCCCCCTGCTCTCTCTCTCCCTGCTATCTCTCTCTCTCCCCCCTGCTCTCTCTCTCTCCCTTCACCCAAACCCCCCCTCTCCCTCCCTTCCTCCCTCTCTCTCCCTCTCCCTCCCCCCTAACTCTCTCTCTCCCTCCCTCCCTTCCTCTCTCCCTCTCTCCTCCCACAGGGTGAAGCAGATGTCAGGGAAGGACGGTGGGAAGAGGGGGCGCGACTGGTTTTCTGTGCCGGTGCTCTCCTCCGCTGGCACCCGTTTCCAAGTGACGGGCCTGGCTCCTTCCACGGAGTACCAGTTTAGTGTCCTGTCCCAAAACAAAGCGGGCACCGGACCCTTCAGTGAGATCATCACCGCCCGCACCTCAGGTCAGTCCACATGCAGATGAGGGGGCGCCCAGATGTGGGGCGTTTTGGTACCCCACACCTGGGTGTCTCTGAAGCCCCGGTAAAGTCCACTTTCAATCCCTGCTCGGAGGTAGGACCTGGTTCCTCCTTGCCTTCCTACCACTGATGTGGTAGAGCTTGCATACGGCTCATCATTGTAATATTGTCAATGTTTTCAACACTAGAAACAACAGAAAAACAATGCCTACGTGAAATGTTTTATAAAAAATGGAAGAAGAAACCAAACAGCTGCTGTAGTTTGCGGTTGTTGTTCCATGTGCTTCATAACTTGCTGTGTAAAAATGTGTGCTGCACTACTGTGCCTGACCACTAGGGGCAGACTATAAAAGTATGGCACCACAATCAAGAAGAACCAATGTAATTCTCTCAGATGCCATTGGATATATTCACTCATCATCAGATCCACCCTCGAGGAGAGGTCCGAAGCCCCCTGCGTCGCTGTCGGCCCACCAGGCCCCGGAGGGCGTGGTCCTGCAGTGGGCCCGGCCGGCTCCCCTGGACGAGCCCATCACGGGCTTCGCGCTCCAGGGCCGCACGGGGCAGGGCGACTGGGTCGGCCTGGACGAGGACATCGGCGGCAACGCCAGCGAGATCATCGTCCCCGGGCTGCGCAAGGTAACGGCTCCGCTCGGCACATCTGTCACCCGCCGGCTGGCTGGTCTGCTCTGGTGTGTCTTCTCCTTCTTCTTCTTCTCTCAGCTATGCGCACCCTGTCTTCTTAGTTGTCGTCCCCCCCCGCTGCCTGTCGCTGCTCTCTCTCCTACACACGGGCCTACATGAATTCAAATGAAGCGCATTAGCATTGCACACGCACGCCCGTGTTGACAAAGTGTGGTTTCATCCTTTCGTCTTCCCTGCTGCTGCGTGTGTGTGTACGCGTGTGCATGTGTGTGTGCGTGTGTGTGCGTGTGTACGCGTGTGCGTGCGTGTGTGTGTGCATGCGGCTTAGGACTGCGTGTACGAGCTGCGGCTGCTATCTCGCCGCGGGGACCTGCTGAGCGAGCCCAGTCCATCAGTCAACGTCTCCACAATGGGTAGGTGCTGGAGACGCAACCTTGCCCCCTTCTATTCCCCTGCCTTGTCCCCGAGATCACCCCCCCTCTCTCTCCCTCTCTCTGTCGTCTGTCTTTTCTCTCTCTCTCTCTCTCTCCCCCTCTCTCTCTCTCTGTCATCTGCCTTTACCCATCTCCCTCTCCCTCTCCCTCTCCCCCCCTCCCTCGGTGTCTTGCTAGTCAGTTCTCCAGGGCCTCGTCCCTCGTGGGTTCCATAGAGTTTGACCGAAATTAGAGCATGCTTGTAGGGTGGGTGGGGGCCCTGCCCATTAGAGGCCTGAGTGATAGAAATGTCCCAAATAATCATTTTTCAAAAGAGTTAGGATTCATTTGTATGCGTCGTTCCGATTCCTATGCGACTGTGACTTAAATGATTATTTTTATACGGTTGGGTGTAGAGAAGGGAATCAAACTGTGAGATCTAAAGCTCCCCTGGTGTAACTCGCGGCCCGCCGCGGTAATCACTGCCATGTTGTTTAACGTGGCAGGATGTGTGGATAATCTCGCTACTTTGTTCCTTTGTCGAAGTACACAACAGAATATATGCAGACTGACGATATGCCGATAAAATAGTCAGCGGCGGTTAGACACGGTTCCCAACAAACGAAAGTTTGACTACCTTTTAGTAGTGTTTGTTCACTTTATATTCACAGATTATATGTTAGAAGAGAAACATAATTATAGATAGTTTGTGTAATCTGTAGTATGCTGTATCTAGCTAATGGAAGAACATCATATTTTGACAAGATGTGGTGATTTTACCAAGAGCAAATGATGAGCTACCCATTATATTTCAGCTTTCAACTTTGGGTTGGGCACACCCAAGGCATTGCAGGAAGATTTTCACACTGTATTTCTATGCTAACGTTACAAAAAAGTTGTTTACTATTGTTAGCTAATACTCTTTTAGTCATTTTCAGCTACTCACTTATCTAGCTGCCCTTTCTATAAAATAAATAAATAAATATGAAAGAATCCAATGATTCTATACAGCCCTGGTTCTGCAAATGGGAACACAAACAAAGTAGTGGAGACCACACCACACAACAATACCCCAGCCTGCTATTCCAATGTGTGGGGCAGAGCTTATAAGGAAGCACCCTATGGATTTCAAGGGAGAGGTGTTTTTTTGTTTTTATAGAGTTCAAATATGAATACGCTTTCTCCAGAATGACTCAATACATTAATATGCTAATATTATTAGCTTAGTTGCTTAGCAACTTCATTTAGAGTTGTTTTTATTTAAAGACAGTTGAAGTTATCCTGAGCATATGATAAGACAAAGAGGGAGTTTGAGCACAGTGGACAACAGGTCATTATCTATCACTATGGCGATTAATCCCTTGTGTTCACAGGGATGGAGATATACCCGGCCTCCTCCCAGCTCACGGAGACGGTTCAGGAGCCTCTGCTGGCCGGTGTGATGGGCGGGGTGGGCTTCATGTGCCTGGCGCTCGTCCTGCTCCTGGGCTCCGCCTGCTTCGTCAGCTACAGTAGGAACCGGCGGCGTCAGAAGGGGACAGACGGTAAAAAAGGGAGAAAAAATAAATTATAATAAAATGGCCGCCGAGACTCTATTTGATGAACGACATCATGAATACCATCATTTATTCAATAAAATATTGAATGCACTTTCAATCCATTGCATAAATCAGAGCCCCGGGCGCATCGATTTGGCACCGCTCATGTCCCAGAGCCCCCACCCCACACACACACACCCACACACACCCATGTCCATTCACTTGTAGAAGTTATTGATGCCATTTACATTACCTGCTAATTAGGGTCGTTTCTCATTAGCGGCTGATAAATGTGAGCGTGATTAACTTTTTGGACATGGCCGTGTGCCCGGGGCCTTTTTAAACTGGCTCGTGCGTGGGCCTGATTGTTGTTAGTCCTTGGTCAGTGTGTTTGTGTTCATCATGCTCGTTTCCCCCTCCATTTCAGAGCCCCCCCTTGCCATCTATAAAAGCCCCCCGTCAGCGTGAGTAGCATCATCTCATTATAATTCCTCCCACTGACTTTATTTTTTTCTTCTTTCTTCTGAAGCTAGACTAGTTTGAAAAGGCCAGAACTTCAATAGCTGTCTTATTTTTGTAAGCTGTCTTTTTTTTCTTATTTAATTATTACCGTCGTCTTTTTTAAATATATATTTTTTTTATAACCCCCCCCACCCCTCATTTCCCCCGCAGAAGGGCGTCAGGCACTGGCAGCCCAGACAGTGTGCTGAAGAAGAGCCTCCTCCACTCTCGCTCCCTCTTCACCACTGCCACCTCCTCCTCCACCTCCACACTGAAGTCCGACTGCTCCCTCTACATCCAGGAGCCCCTTTCCTCCTCCCGTGACCCTCACCCTCACCAACACCACCACCACCACCAGTTCCCCAGCAGAGGTCTTCTGAGCGGGGCCGTGTCCTCGCCCATCTCAACCCAGCTGGAGCTGATTCGCAGAGGCCCCGACGGCCGCTTTGACGACCGGCCGTACGACCAGACGTCCACGCTGAGCGTCCATGACAAGAGGGGCCGTCCCGCGCCGCCCCCTGCCGTTCAGAGGTCGGCATCGCTGCGGTCGCGGAGGGGCGACGAGGAGCGGGAGCCGCCGTTCGTTCTCTCCGTCGACCTGCCGCCTTGCTTCAGGCCGCCGCGCCGGTACGAAGAGGGCGACTACGACGTTGCCAGCGAGCTCTCGGACAGCAGCCGCAGCGATGACGGAGGAGGGGGGGTCCCCGGCGCCCCCGCACGCCCCGTCACCACGGCCAGCACCCTGGTGCTGCAGATGGAGCACGAGCGGGAAAGGGGCAACCTGAGCCGCTGCCTGAAGCTGGCCCAGGAGCGGGAGGAGCTGGAGAGAGAGCTTCGGAGGTTCACGCTGGACAGGACTGCCGAGAGAGAGGGGTGGCGGCCGGGCGCAGAAGCGGAAGAAGGCGACGATATTGTTGCCGCCGGCGACTCTGACGACGACGACTCTGACGACGACGGCTCTGGGTGGAAATCAAAAAGCGCAGCGTATTCGCACGCTCCTCTCCAGGTGGCCAGCCGGCGGGAAGCCGCGCCGCTCACCTCGGCCACCAGCCAGATTCTCGAGTGCCGCCCTTGCGGCGTCTCGCCAGCCGTGAGCTCCTCCTGCTTTGGCTCCAGCGCCCAGCTTCCCGGACCGCCGTTGGTCAGGCAGACCCCGCTCCCGTTCGACGCCGCGACAGACCGTGCTTCCAGCGACAGATTCGTCCTCCCTCACCTCTCCTCCAGACACCAGACCCTCGAAAGGGCGGAGGAACAATCTGTAGTCGTGGAGATGCATAGGAATGATTTGCGAAGGCAGAGAAGTCGAAGCCCCGGTCGACATTCAGCGCCGGCGTCCCAAACCAATAAATTTACCAAAACACCCACCAGTGTGCACAGTGAAGACACGTGTATTGAGATGAGCGTGGATGAGCCAGATCTCTCTGTAACGTCCCCTCTTGCCAAGCCCATGCTGCACCACAGAATTGCTTCTCATCTACAAGAAGGGTTCTCGTTGGCGCCAAAAGGCTTGTCGCAAGATGACAGCAATGCACATTTCAGCTGCCAGAACCGTAGACCGAGGGAGGCGCCTGAGAGGGCGCTTGAAAACACCCCGGGCTCCTCGGGGCGAGCGCCAAATCCCTGGAAAGCGAAGAACCAGGGCTCTCGAACCTGGAACTACTACCACCGCAGCCGGAGCTTGGACTCCAGGGAAAAGACCCACAGCAACTTCCTGACGCCCGACGCCTGGATCGACTCCCTCAGTCAAGAGAACTGCTCCACTCCACTTTTATTCCGGCCGGACTCTCAGCTCTGCAGACCCCAAAGCACCCCGAGCCTGGAAGCCACCAGACGCCTTCCCTCTCCCGCATGTCCTGCTCCACCCGCTCCCCTCCACCAGCCCCCCTCGGCTCCCCACCCGCCTCATGCAGCGGAACCCCTGTGTCCACAGGGTCCGCACAATCGTGACCCCAGCGCAGGGAAATCCCTTTTCCTCGGTGAGCCCAAACAGTGTCATAATACAGAGAAGCAGGAGGCCCAGGGACCAGTGGAGAACAGGGAGGCCACGGTGGACACTTCCGGAAGCACCCTGCCCATCAACGTGGGAACTGGCCCAAGAGAAGAGCCCGGACAGCCGGAGAGGTACCTCGGACCCTCCTGGGCGTCAACCGACGGACCACCCTGGACGTCAGCCCGCCCCGAGGTGCAGCTTCCGAGGAAAGCCGAGCCGTGTGAGGCGGTTGACGTGGGAAGAGGCGGTTCGGGGGGTTCGGGGGGGTCGGGGGAGTCCGGGGGCAGCTATAGCAGCTATGCTAGCAGCGGCAGGGGGAGTTTGGAGCCGGCCAATCGTCGGCTGTCATTGTGCCTGTCACCGACCCTGAACGGCTCTCCTGAGACGGTGGAGGGAAGCCAGACCCTCACCGAGAAAACAGACCTGCACCAGATGACTCTAAGAAAGAGGTAATTGGGCTTAATTACTTAAAAGGCAGGTCGCTTTAATAACACATTATCATTATAGCTCACTTCAGTATAATAGCACTCTTTTGTTTTTCACTTCAAGAACTGTTGCGTAAAGTTGTTATATACAGTACAGTGTGAGTTCGCGTATATTTAACAGTTTGATGAAAATGCCATAAATAAAGCTGACAATAATGCATTAAGAAAGAACAAATGAAACGTAAAATATCGCATTGGGATGTTTTCTAATGAAAAAATGCATGGTAACCTAGCTATTGTGTAGGTGTGTGTGCATATGCGGATGTGTGTGTGTGTGCGTGTTAGATATTGAGTACTCAGTGCAATGTTTTTATGCTGTTCTCAGAAGGAAAGCCTCCGTAGATGAGAATTATGAATGGGATACTACTGACATCTGTTTGCTGCCAGGAGACCAGGATGGAGGTATAACCCATTTCACATTCACAGAGTACATGCCCAGTAGGTTGATGTGGATATTTGGAGGAAAGATCACAGGAGAAACAAACGGGAGTGTGAATTCAAAGCGCTACTTCCAGGTTATTGATTAAGCGTGAAGTGAAGTGATTGGGAGTATTTATTGTTGTCCCTGTTCATGAACCACAAATACATAATGAAACACAGCATGTAAGCTGTGTTGCAGACTAAAAATAGGTTACAAAAACCACAAAATAGCAACAACAACCCCCATCACCACCTGACATTGGGTTTGTACTGTATCCCCTACTGAACAGAAGCTGCTGTTGTCAAAGTTTCATTCCCCACCACTAAGGCATAGAGAGGCTTAAGGAATTCCTTTCATCCTCTCCTGCATTCCAGTACTTTGAACATGTCCATGACTGCTAGAGTTGTATTATGCCACTGCAGGCTTGCTCTATTTCAGCACTGACAACGGCTGACCTACAGTACAGTACCGTGTTTTATAGAATTACTATATAATAGATATTCTGCTGTGCCAACTGCATCTGCAGCACAATAAAAAAAGCAAATAAATAATCACAAGGTCTATATTTCAAAATTATTTCATTGCGGTACTTTTAGATGTATTCAGTAATAGAGCTCCTAAATGCTATTTGTGTTTGGTACAAAGTAACATTACTGGCACTTGTTGCAATAATTTGCTTAGCCTTCAAGTGCAAATTGCCGACCTTGTGCAGTTAGCACATCACAGTAGTCGCAATTGTAATCACGATTAATCAGCCTACCCCGACGCCGAATCCTCTTTCACCATGCCAACAATGGCCTTGTTTTCATTTAAGAGCAGCCCTCTTTGCCCTGTGTTATTTTCTCTATTCTATTCTGCGTTAGACGCCATTAGGTGTTAGTTCGTACATGCTGAGTACATGTGTAAAAGAGCTTCCATTCAGGAACATAAACACTGTTGCAACCTTTCGCATTCTGAACTGAAGCAATAAAACACCAAAGCCACGTATACTTTTTCTTCTTCTTTTATTTTCAACCATCGAGCGGCAGTAAAAACCACACGTACAAAAGGGCATTGGGTTTTAGATAACACAACAGCTCAATCATCACATACATTCACAGATTACAAACCTTCTGTTTGCCATAGGCCTACTTCCCCTGCTGGATCTACAGAGGCCTTCGCCCAACTTTGGCCTCCTCGACATGCAGCACAGCAAGAAGGCACTAAAAGATTACAGCCAGCTCTCTCTGCTCCAGGCGGACGGTCACAGCAGCTTCTGCTCAGAGCCCCCGACTGAGACTGTGTTGTTCTGACAACTTCTGCCCTCAGCTGAGGCAGCATTTTTTGCTTTTTGACTCGTGAAATAATCCAAAGTGTGCGCGGCAGGTCAGCAGGATTTGTTTTTTCCTCTCTCTCTCTCTTTCTCTCTCTATCTCTGGACCGGTCCTAATTATTTCGTTTGACTTCTGACACATGTATTTGTAGCTATTAAAGTGATCCATGTTTCCTGCTTACATGTAATGTTGTGAGGTGTTGCACGGAAGGTGAGGTGGCAGTATGACAGCCGGTCGGCTCTGCCATAGTTTATTTTGTGGTTATTTGGTATTCCTCTCCTGCAGAGAAAATAGTACAGAAAGAAGTGACATATTACAAATACTGTACAATATTTATACAAGATACATACAAGATTAGATATTTTTACTTTTATCAACCATGTTGACTGCCATTATAATGCGAGATTGCATACTGTATAGAATATTGAACATGAAAAACCTGTTTATTGTATTTACCAACATCACAGGTAAGTAGAAAATACATTGTTACTCTTCAACGCTAAACTCTTAGGGCCCTAGTTTCCCGGTCAAGGCACAAGTGGAGGTGCAAGTCTAGCTAAGGTGTGGCCAATATTTTCTGCTAATTTCAGGACATGGTGGCGGTTACAGTGGTGCAGTTGTAAAGGGGATGGATTAGATTAGATTCTAATCCAACCCTATTACCATTAGGATGAATACATTATCAGTGGGAGTGGTGGGGCTGTCTTTAATTACGACCAATCAAATCAGCTGCTCTCGTTCCCTTTAAAACAGCACACTCTGTCGAGGACAACTGCCAATTATGCAATGAATGGCAAAAGTCTATACGGCCTTGACAGAAAAACTGTAGAGTTACCAAATGCACATGTATTGCACCTCCAAAAAACCACCAGGGTGAAGGGACAGTTGGATAGGATTATTCACAATGCAGGCCAACACAAAAGTGGCTTATGTGAGTTTGGATAAGTCCATGCTCAGTGCGCTTTGCCAAAAGCTCGGAAACTACCACACATCTGCTGCGCCTGGGCTAAGATGTGGGTGGAGATGCTACACATGTTTGACACCAGACTAGCACCGCAACACCAGATTACGACACCTATTATGGTGCAATTGTTGTGATGGTGAGCCTTGGAAATTATCAAACGCTCCCAGGCGAGAGAAAAGCCACCTTGCGACCAACTAAATTGTCACCGTGTGCGTTAAAGTTAACGCCAGCCCTGTGCCATCCCTAAAACTAGAGCCCTTGAAGTTAGTGTATTCATCGTATTTCTTTTATTTCTGTGATAAATGAGAAATGTCACAGCCATTCCCATCAAATATGGGTCACTGTTCAGTCAGTACTGGGACAATAATACGAGTAAACAGGACACACCATCACAAACATCTCATGGAGTGTATTTACTTGAGACAGACATTGCTTTGCTGAGTGATATTGTGACTTAAAATTATAATGAACATTTTAGTGAAGCATTAAACAGTAAACACATTGTTCATCTAAAGCCTCGTCCTACCAGCGAGGGACATATTCATCCATTATGGCATGTATGATTGGATTTGTGAGGGGTCATACATTTTGCACCACACACATTTCTGTAAATTCACAAACAGTCCTATTGATTCTGGCTTGTGATCATCATTATCTCATAGTCACAATTTGCTTTTCTGGTAGAATTCCTAATATGGGAAAGCAACTCACTCAGAAGCTCCACATTTATTCAAGGTCTTTAACAATATTGGAGGAAAATCTCTAAGGAAGTAGCCATTAGCTATTGCCCTTAAAAACAAGCTTTTGACCATGTTTGAGGCAGAGGGGGTATAAAATCAAAAGGTAAAAAGATTTGAGCTGCTGCATGCTTAGGGGCTTGGCATTATTCAACCGGATAATCAACTCCTGCATTCGTCTTTTGTGCCAGAGTATTATGTACTATCTGCCATGTAAGCGAGATGCATGGGGCGGCCTGTACTGAAAAGTAAATGTTTCAGCTTGTGCACATTTGGTGTACAGTATATTGTCATGTGCACATACCTGAGTCGAAAGCCACAACAACCTGCACACACTGTAGCGCTGTGAGGAGCTGCTTTCTTTACTATAGTGCTTCGAAAAATAAATAAATTTTAAATATTGTACCCCCAACAACACATCAGGGGACAAATGCATTCCCAAAATAATATTGCATTCCATGTAGTTTTGTTCAAGATGTAATTTTGCCTTTTGGCAATTTTTGACATTTAGAGGTTTAGAGATGACATTGACAGCAGGTCCCAGCAGGAAAGGAGAAGGCACAACATGTTCCGTACGTACTGTAGTGTTGAAAAGTCAATTATTTCACGGAGGGGGTAAATCGGACTGTTCATGTACTAGAAACAGCAAAAAAAACTAAGATTGACAAATGTTTTTTTGACGGAATACATTTGAGAATAGAAAGGCAAATCTTATTAGCAATGTTGAATACAGTGTTGTGTGTTATTTCAAGGCTGTGACATATTCACAAGGAGTTATATAAAGAGGTGAAAGTTCATAGCATTCCTTATAAAAGACTCATTTTGGGAACATTAACAATGCCCCTTTAGATAGAGATGCTAAGTTGATGTAGGATAATAACAAAATTCAATATTTATTTAAGAAACAGTGTGTGTCATCTGCTGGTGGCAGAAATATGAAACGGTGGTATCCCGCTACCCCCAAATTCCTTCCACCCCAATAAGCTTGCACACACACGCGCGCACACGCACACACATGTAACACTGAGGAATAATGGCAGCATGCGTGTGTGTTTGATCCAATTTCGTGCTTTCGGTTGCTTTCGCCAAGGTACACCGCTGTGAAAATGCCCCACTCAAATTGGGTTTTAAAATACTTTGCAGTGCTTCCAGATCTCACACACACTACCACTGTAAGTGCTTTGTTACACTGACAACTACAAATACATCCGTGTTTGCCGTCTTTCGGTAATCTCGTCTGCGCGTTTCAACTCTTATTTCTTTTGGAGCTGCGCATCCATCCCACGGTGGCAGCTAGCCGACTGATCCATACAAACAGAATACAGAATGCTGATAGGTGCACACTGCCCCAGGCGATGGCAATAGATTGCTGTATTTCAAAGATGAGCTTTTCGGGCATTCACTTTCCAAACATTATTTCACGTCAGGCTTTTTATCGTTTACATTTGTGTGACTCATTGTATGCCAGCCTCAGAGATGTGTCCAAAAAGGAATTTTAGATTACATGAAAAAAATATATATCTAGTTTGAGATTGTGTTTGTTATTATTCTTAAACCAGAAACCCAACTTGATAGATACTTAATGGCCCACCAGGGTGAGTGGTGTGGATTGGCTCATTACATGGTCTTCTTCTTCACATGCTTGTTTTCATTATGTTTTCTGCATCTTGAGTAGACGTATGCTATATAGGTCATAAGGGGAAGAAAAGCAAATAATTATGTTCTTGTTCATAAATTGGATGTCCAGAATGCTCTTGAAAGAGTTATTCTTAATATCAAGACCTTTCCTTGTAAAATAAAGGTAGGATAAAGAAAGAGGTTTTGGGGAAAAACAAATACACTCAAATTTAAGATGCCAGCCAGGCCTGGATTTTTCCATAACATGGCTCTGTTTGATGCCAGATTCAAACTAGACGTCTACAGCAGGGGGTCCTCCCTAGATCAAACACAAACCGAGGTTTTGCTAAAGTGGAACCCATTTTCCATTCAAATAAATCTTGTGGAAACAGAGGAAGGACACTGCCTAAACACAAACTGAGCCTGTAACAAACCCAAAATCCTGCATGGTAGCCTATTGCCAAATAATGAACATAACAGTTGCATTAAGTTGGCTCGGTTGGCAGTTTTCTCACTGATATTGCTCTATCCTATTGACAAAAGTGTACTGTGAAGTTAATCCTTTAAGATTTATTTTCAGAATGAATTCATAATATTTTAATTCAAGTACAACAGGTATTTTGTTCGCAGGAGAAAGTTGAACGAGGACAGCAATTAGTGGACATTTTCCGAGGATAAGCCACAGCTATTATCTCTTGCCAAGTGTAAAATGAGTGTGATTATCAGTAATATTACCATAGAAATGTTGTTGGCTGGGAGAATTTATAGATTAAAACCTAATGGGTACTTTTTTCAATCACTCACTGAGCCCATGGAGCATTCAGTGTAGGAGATGTGACTTCACAACATGTCAATGAAGTTAATTACCTCACAGAATGCCTCGCAGCAGAATGCTGAACAAAAGCACAGAGGGCTCCTCATAGTTTACAATACGAGAGCTGCCCATTTACCCTTTACTGTACCGTACTTCTATTTGACATTTCCTCAAGAAACTTTATTGAAAACATATCTGGCCTCCCTAGAGTAATAAGCTTCCAGTTATGGCTTGATTCTCGACATGATAAGAAGATAGTTTTGTGCGTCTTCATCCACTCAGAAAATTATAATTACGGCCAGATTCACCACACTATAGGCACAGGGTTTTTTTCAAGTTCCAGGTGCTTTCATGACAAGGTGTGTGCATGTGCTATAATATCAGGTCTGGGAGAAGAAGAAAAATAACCTATCTGTTGTGTTTTTTAAAAGGGAAGTTAATTTTATAGGACAAAATAATTTGTTTTACAAACTAAACATTTTAAATATGTACATTCTACTGCTTTGAACTTGTTATGAATTTATTTGTATTGGAAGTTTGTGAACTCTTTCTGAAGTCATTTGCTTTTGCTGACAATGTCAGACCATCAAATAACATTTCATACTTTTTATATATCACAGATGGTTTCCCCTATGTGTTTCTCCTCATATGTTAATAATGTATAATTTATGTGTCTGATCCTATGCCTCATTATTTCCCATGGTACATTCCTTTTTCACAGATTGGATCATGCATTTGCAATTTCCAGTTTGTTCTTGGGTTTTTCTGCTTGATTTTCTAATGTACAATTTGTATTTTTTCTCATTGATTTCATTTACAGACAATCAAAGGTCATCTGCATTTTTTTTTGGTGTAGTTGTCAAGAAAAGTCAAATTACGCTGGCAACTGTTAAATAAATGAATTTTAAATATATCTAATAAATATATTCTAAATATTAAAGTTCAAGACTTTACTTTTTGAAGAAGGGAATCGAAAATGCAGTAAATGTTAGCGAAACGGCATATCAAGTTAGGGCAAACTTGCCAATGCATTCTAGGGGTTAAGCATTTTGTGTTTACATTCTTAGACAATGTTCTCAGTGAAGTCTCAGTCTGGGGTATGCCAAGTCCATTCTCTTTCAAATCTATTATAATTCAAAACATGCATATACAGTAGTGTTACTGTTGTTAATGGTAAGTAGGCAAATGCAGTCACTAACTGCAATTTCACAAAAGATAACTGCTTAAGGTGTTATTAGTGTTATTATACAGTACGTTAGTTCACGTCATGTAATTAAAGTGGTTTGGCCATCTGGTGAGGCTGGCAGCTGGGCACTAGCCCCTGAAGTTGTGCTGGTCACTGCTGGCCAGGGGGAACCCTGGGTGATATCTGTGACACTGACAACTGGGAATATCAATTAACAGTGCTGGACGTTGCTGGACAAATTGGGGCTTTGCTACTAGTCTGCAGCCACTGTGACCTCACCTGTAGATAGCATGGAATAGTTGGCTCTCAGGAGGGTTTACAATTTAATGAACCAGCTCTGAAACCAGCAACTTATTATTGGTGGTATTTATGCAGTCATTCCTTTATTCTTTCATACCTGCAGATTCAAATGCAAGTTCTAGGTTTTAATGATTTAATTGAAAGCATAACTGTTGCTGATCTAGACTACCTAGGGATTCGTAATAATAAGATATGTTATACGGTATTTTTCCAATTCCCTCTTGTTTCAGATGACATATCAATTTGGCATGTCGATGATAGCCAATTAATTAATTAGTAGTATTTCTGTAATTGCAATAATCTACTCACTTATATAATTAAAGCTATATATGGGTGATATTTTGTCATTACAATAAATCAAATAAGCCATACTTCAACATAGGATAGTTTGTTGCTTTGAACAAAGTAGACTTACAATTAATATTTGGCAGTTAATTTAAAATCCTAAATTTGTGTTGGAAAGTAACACAAAGGCACAAATCTTTTGAAATCCAAAAGGATCATGCCAACTAGCTCAGTGAAGGCTTTATCTCATGTTGAAACGTTAATGTTTTTCCAAGGATGATAGTTCTTGATAGATTTCATTTCTTTAAATGTTGATCCATTTTACATTTCATTCATATTGAAAAACTGCAGTATAGAAACATATTTATCGAAATAAACTTGGTGCGATTTATAATTGTGTGAAAATTGACCATTTAAACAACGTAATAACTTGTGATAAAATGTGGCAAGTAAAATGCCAAACTGGTTAAAGAAGTAATTATTTCTGCCCAGGGTTTGTATCTTTAAAAGTGAAACTATTGGTGCTTGTCACATTCCTATGTTGTCTGCCATTTAACCCCTGTTATTTTCTCCATCTGTCCATAGAACATTGCTTTGCGAAACCTTGAGAAATGTGGAGCTTGCGAGATCTGGATGGACTCATGAGGCTGACTAGAATAAAAGGCCTACATGTTTGACAAGATATCGTACCGTTTTAATACAGTTCAGCGAGCGGAGTGAGAGGCACAAACGCATGGCCAATTCTGCGTTCCACTTTTGGAATGGGGAGAGGGGACTGATCCCATAGAATTACAAGTTCCTCCTTTATGCAGACTAGACGGTTTTGAAATCACTGCGCTCCATGCAAGTAAATGCAAAATATAATTAAAGATGTAAGTGGGGATATGCCCACTTAAAGGTGTAATCAGCGACGCTGGATAGCCAGGTTATAGAGTCTCTTGCCAGACTCGGAGGAAAGCAATGGCCTCTTATTTGGAGGTGCTGATTCTCATCTCGACCGTTTCACACTCACAACATGCTAAAGGTCACAGGTTATGTACACACTCTGTGCTAGAGATGAAACAGTTTTAGACTTGTTATGATGGTGTCAGTAGACCTAGAGGGATTTTCTCATCAAACACAGATCCCATAGACCTTTCTCTCTAGCTCTCTCTCTTCCCCTTCATGTACTGTATCTCTCTTTGTATTGCACCAATCTCACACATACTCAAATAGAGCGTTCTGTCTTCAACCTGCGCCAGCTATATATAAATGTTCCAGTGATGATTATAGAGGAACTCCATAACTGCTAGTACGTACATTCTAATGAATGTACTGTGATGATTTTGGGTGGATCCTCTGCTGCAACTAATAGCTGCAAATGTGTCTCTTGAAATACCGGTACGTTCAAAAATACCCTTATGTTGCAGAGATATACATGTAGAGTACAGGTCTCTAATATATTAAACTACAAATGTTATTTTATTCATAATGTTATGGCATTCGATTTTGTTAGTGTAAATATTTGCACGTCTCAAATTTCTATAATGTCAGTTTTTAAAGTGAAGGAAGAATATGATTTCACCTTTATATCCCTTAGACTGTATTTGTGTTAGACAATATACAATATTATTTATTTGTCTTTTTACTGAGCAAACCGTGAAGTGTCACTGACACTAAACATGCATTTCAAAGAAAAACATATTAATGTGCATGGTGACATTTCCAGATTCAATGAAACATTAACCTATGGTCATGAAGGGTGGGTCATGACCGAAAGAACAAGATCACGGGTCCAAGCGGCCGAAATGGGTTTTCTCAGAAGGGTGGCTGGCTTCTACCTTACAGATAGAGTGAGAAGCTTGGCTATCCGTGAGGAACTCGGAGTAGAGCCACATCCGGTAAGGATGCCCCCTGGGCACCTGCCTAGGGAGGTGTTCCAGGCACGTCCAGCTGGGAGGAGGCCTCGGGGAAGACCCAGGACTAGGTGGAGAGATTATATCTCTGCACTGGCCTGGGAACACCTCGGGATCCCCCAGTCAGAGCTTGCTAACGTGGCTCAGGAAAGGGAGGTTTGGGGTCTCCTGCTGGAGCTGCTGCCCCCGCGACCCGCCTAAGTGGATGAGGATGGATGGATGGATGGAAGAAACATTGGCATAAAATATATGTGATTCAATGAAACATTAGCATACAGTATATGTGATTCAATTAAACATTAACATATGGTATAGGTGACTCAATGAAAGATTAGCATACAGTATAGGTGATTAAATTAAACATTAGCATAGAGTATAGGTGATTAAATTAAACATTAGCATAAAGTATAGGTGATTTAATGAAACATTAACATACGAGTAGCACCTTGGAATTTCGGTGCCTTAACTGGAAATCCCAGTCCCGTACTTCACATTAAGTTTGTTAATGATTCTATTCCATCAATCAATGTATACGCTTGTTTGTACAGTAGCACATGTAGAGTAATTTATTAAGACAAGATAATTCTATGCAATAACTATTCATTTTTGTCAGCTTTTGAATTTTTTTTTACTGTATAATTTAGAAAGCACTTTTTATCCAAAAGGATGTAAAATTGTTGAGAGAAAATGGGGTAAGGAATCTTGCTAGGGATTCTTACAGGTAGGCCAAATCTGGGTCTCTAACCAACAACCTTCCAGTTGAACAACAAAACCATTAGACAATCTTCTGTAGAGAAAATACTGCATCTGTGATAGACCTATACCTACTACATAGCCAAATTAACTGGCATCAGTTTACAGCCCTGAACTGTTGGAAACTTGACCACATTGCCATGGCTGCAAACTGACACAAAACCGCCTTCAATGCAACTATTGATTTATAATGATTCCAAACTGCAAGTCCATTCAGTTTTCCGCTTTGTTGCAGTGCCATTGAATAGAAAGTCAAAAGAGCTATAAAGAGTAATTTGCCAGACCATAATCATCTTCTCCATTAAATTCAGTATACATTTCAAGTGAAATAACTGGAGCTAAGACCAATAAATCAAAGTGAAAATATATTTCTGAGGCAGTTGGAACATATTATAGGGTTAGGCATTCAAAATGTGGCACACTCTCAAAGAAACACAGCATCCACTGAGATGTGATTATACTGTAGATAAGCCGTTGACACCTCTATTTTGCACATACTAGCCAAAAAGCTTATTGAGAGCCTCATAAAACAAAATGACAAGAACATTTTTAATTTAGTAATAACAAAAGCAAATAGCTTTATTAAGGTCTAAATGTATTTCAGCATTGAACATGTTATTGTGCATAACAATATTTATAGTTCATTCTAGTCCACATGCCATATTTGGATCAGTTATGTGAAATAAAGCGAAGTCCGGTGTTATTATTTGGGGAATACCTGGGCCATCCACAGGCTCTCCCCATGGGCCTTGCCGAGAGCTCAACTTCCCTGCTGTTTTAGCCTCCGATGTGGCCCTCACTGATCTGGTGGTTTGTCAGCGGCGGTCGTCCCTGCACAGTCAGGTGCCTCCACGGTCACATCCCCCCAGAGCTCCCCCGGGCTGGAGCTCCCATCAATAGCCTGTGTCTGCACACAAGCCACTTCCCCCGTAACAGCTGGTTATTTTCTCCAGTTAAGACACCTTTGTTTCTATCAGTAAGAGGGCCCATTTGACTTAATCTCTCTTTCTCTCTCTCTCTCTCTCTCTTTCTCTCTCTCTCTCTCTGTCTCTCTCTCTGTCTGTC
>JAODTR010088363.1:0-14170 GCA_025399935.1 Amblyopsis rosae | reverse complement strand
GGCTATACTAATCAACCTTCAAATGTGCCATGATTAAACTGTAGTTATGCCTACCTGACTTGACACAACTTTTGTTGAAGAATCCGGTCATCATGCAAACTTTTATCATAGCATAGATCGTTAAGGCTATTTCTGTTATTCACACTCATAATTTACACTGATGGTTAACAAGTAAAGCATTATGCTACTTACCACGGTGTCCAAAAGAAAAGACGCCGTTCTCGCGCAGTTCACAAAAGACGGTTGGCCTAATAAGCCACTCGGCTCTGTGGGTGGGCCGATAGTCACGCAACAGAATCGGGCCGAGTACAGTATATGGTCAGTCTACCACATTCTCTTTGAATTTTTGCCGCTAAACATCTTGACAAGATCAATGTCAGTTACATGCGTATCGGGCCAGACACTGTTTGCCGCATTACAGCTCATTTTTGCCGAACAACGGCAGAGACACATCAAACCATGATCGGGCCAAGTAAAATACAATGTAGTCAGACTGACTACAGCATGTCATACTCGGCCCATTTAAGAGACACATTGCATCAGCCGACCCGGACCTCAGCCGACAGTGCCGACAATAAGCCGCAATCGGGCCGACTGTGCTTGCTATCTGGGATGGCTCCTCTAATCATTGTTTTCATAGCTGGACCTGCCATGCATTGTCTGTCCATATGCCTACGTGATAGTGTGTGTGCTTGTGTTTGTGTCCACAAAACATTTGTTTTGTTCTGAAATGCTGTTGCTTATAGTTGTAGCCTATAATGAATTATAGTCTTTAGGTCCCATTGCCCTTGACCTGGTCCCATCATCCATCATTGTACAGGATTCTCTCTTGTGTATGATTCTGATGTACTGTATGTCTTCACCTTCCAGGATAACTGTCTAACTGTGCCCAACTCTGGTCAAGAAGATGCTGACGGGGATGGAATAGGAGACACGTGTGATGAAGATGCAGATGGGGATGGTATCTTAAACACCCAGGTACACACTTACCGGTAACACGCCTATAATCCTGCTTACTGCACGAGATCATTTCACACATTAGCTGCAGTGTTCAGTGACAAGTCGACAAGACAGAACGTAACACATACAGTAGTCCCATTTAATTTACATTCATAAGAATGAAGAACATATCGGTATTCCTTTGAAGTGAAATGAATAGAATTTGCTCAGCAGCCCACAGTACTGTTGTAGGTCGTTTTGGGAGAATTGCTGAGAGGCTAAACCCACTTGTCCCATTTTGACAGGACAACTGTGTGCTGGTCCCCAATGTGGACCAGCGAAACATAGACGAGGATGACTTCGGCGACGCTTGTGACAACTGTCGTGCGGTTAAAAACGACCAGAAAGACACAGATGTGGACAGACTAGGTGACGAGTGTGACGAAGACATAGACGGTGATGGTTAGTATGCCAGATCCTGTACACGTCATTATTTAGCTTTCTTCATACAGCCTATAACACATTTCAACGTATGGTAACAACTGAATGGGCGAGAATGCAGATGTGAATGTTAGTGCCATCAAGCGCACCCTAACTTCAATAATATCACCTGGTGTTAGGAATCCCCAATCACTTGGATAACTGTAAAAGGGTGCCTAATGCTAACCAGATCGACCGTGATGGCGATAAAGTGGGAGATGCCTGTGACAGCTGCCCATATTTGCCCAATCCTGACCAGGTAAAGTTCATCAGTAGGGCTGAACCCACATGACCTGTTAACCCTTTATTTAAAACAGTGCTCCCCAACCCTGGTCCTGGAGGGCCGCTGCCCTGCATGTTTAAGATGCCTCCCTGCCCCAACACACCTGATTCTAATGAATAGCTTGTTATCAGGATGCTAAGGACCCATTCATTAGAATCAGGTGTGTTGGAGCAGGGAGGCATCTTAAACATGCAGGATGCTTTTCAATTTTCTGGACACTTTGACTGTAAGATGCATTGTGTTAGTAATTGTGAAGAAATATTGCATAAACTATTAACATAACATAAAATTAACATATTACTGTCCTCCTTACCAGCTGGATGTGGACAATGACCTGATTGGAGACCCATGCGATACCAACAAAGACAGGTATTGTCTTGCTTATCGTACAGTACAAATCACCCATTTAGTATACCTAGGCTTTAGAAGAAGTGTGAGCAGCACACTGATCAGGCTTCTGAGGTACGTCAATTTAAATGAATGCTGAAATGAATTATTGTAACTAATTAACATATGGGTTTTTGACTGTCAGTAGCAGAAATCCCTTACAGCGCACATCACACAGCTTTAAAATGACTACAGTAGGTAATACGCGTAAAACACTAACATTTGACGTTTTTGTGAAGTGATGGAGACGGCCATCAAGATTCTCGGGACAACTGCCCGGCGGTCATCAACAGTTCTCAGCTGGACACAGACAAAGACGGAAAAGGAGACGAGTGCGATGATGATGATGACGACGACGGCATTCCCGACCTCCTGCCTCCGGGCCCAGATAACTGCCGGTTGATCCCTAATCCACTGCAGGAAGACTCAGACGGTGGGCAGAAAATGTCATAATTTTATTGTTGCCACAGGAAACACTACCATACACTTTCTCCCCATCTTGTCTTGGCCTGACTTGCTGTCCAGCCTGTCTTTTCCAGAACATTCTGTTCTTCTGTACTGATACATTCAAATCGTGTGGGAATTGGGAAATACAGCCCACTGTGTCCTCTCCAGTTTGTATTATCCAATTTCATGGAACAGATCCTCTAATGTCTTTGGTGTCAATATATAGCACCTTAATCTGCCACTAAAACTAGGTCTTTAGACTAGGACAGAAAACTGTAGCCACCATATCATAGTGAAGTACACATTAATTAATTAATTTGGTTCAAGACATTCTTGTTAACTCAAAACGGGAGGAAAAACGTCATATCCTTACTGCCTTCTGTTTTGCTGAGTTAATGCTAACAATTCTCATTAGGCCTAACATAAATCTATTATCCAACCTAATCAAAATGTAGCCTAATTAATATTAGTACCCTTAACCAAAGCATAACACATCATATTTGTTTGTTTATTAGGATTCCCATTAGTTAATGTCGTAACGATAGCTTTTCTTCCTGGGGTTCAACAATTTAAAAAATCCACGCCAGGTTTACACAAATACATGACATAGAAACATGCATATACACATCAAGTACATATACAAACCCATTATACATATGCATACACACATTATACTGTATACATACACATTCATACATACAGTACATACATGCATACAGAGATAAGAAAAATAAAATGATGTATTCAAGATATCAACAAAAATGTAAACACATTCATCTGATTGTAATACGTGTCTTTTAATTACTCCTTATTCACATAAGCAGCTTAACCATCAAAATAATATCTCTCAAATGTGATGATGTAGGCAATGGCATTGGGAATGTGTGCGAGAAGGACTTCGATAATGACACCATTATTGACACCATCGACGTGTGTCCAGAGAATGCTGAGGTCACGCTCACTGACTTCAGGGAGTATCAGACTGTTGTGTTGGACCCTGAAGGTGACGCACAGATCGACCCCAACTGGGTGGTTCTGAACCAGGTGCTGAACATATATAATGTGCATGAAAAGATAACCTGATTCCTTTATGATGAACATACTGCAACACAGTAGACTATTACATACCCATGTTCTTTAAACCATCCAATCTATTCTGCAGGGAAGAGAGATTGTCCAGACCATGAACAGTGATCCTGGGCTGGCTGTTGGTAAGGTCAATATAATGGTGGTGAATAATAGAAAAACATTGAACGGGAAGGCAACAAAGTCAGGGTGACATTCACGCAGCTCGTGTGTACTAACAAATGTGCTAACACGCAAGTGTTTCTCTTTTATTGTCAGAGAACATTATATTCCCTACATTAGAGACAATTGAAATATGAATCTCTTACCAAGTGCTGGAATGCGTCTTGCATTATATCTTCTCCATCAAGGTTACACTGCCTTCAGCGGAGTGGACTTTGAAGGGACATTTCACGTGAACACGGTGACAGACGATGACTATGCAGGATTCATCTTCGGGTACCAAGACAGCTCCAGCTTCTACGTGGTGATGTGGAAACAGATTGAACAGATCTACTGGCAGGCCAACCCCTTCAGAGCTGTTGCAGAGCCAGGCATACAGCTGAAGGTGCTATTACAGTTCATTCACAGCATAAAGCAGACGACTTTTATCCAAAATGATTTCACAATAAATACATTTGTCAGCAGGTGTATAGACGGTACAGTGACTGCAGCAGAATGTCCTTCTACCATTGCAGGACAGCAAAGAGTTGTGACTTGATATACCTGTGTGTGTGTGTCTGGACTGAGGAATTGTAAATATTACATAAACAAAACGTACATGTTTGTCTAGTGTGTAGTAGTTGTGTAGCCTCACAACCTTTCATCTTTAGATAACTTTAAAGGGTCGCTTTAATACACACGTCCTTACATCCGTCGTGGTGGCTTGTGCTTCTTGGCCAGGCGGTTAAGTCCGATACAGGGCCGGGTGAAAACCTGCGGAACTCCCTGTGGCACACTGGCGACACCAGCAACCAGGTGAAGCTTCTGTGGAAAGACGCCAGGAACGTGGGCTGGAAGGACAAGACGTCCTACCGCTGGTTCCTACAGCACCGACCAGCTGACGGCTACATAAGGTAGGCTACACCTGGTGTAGTACAATCCAGTTTGTAAGCATACAGACAATGCAGCTGTACAGACCATTACACAACTTGATTAATGTCATACAATGTATGAGCTTGGGATACATATTATTCAATGTGTTACTGTACAGTATAGTGGCTAATTGTTGTTGCCCACTCAGCACCTATTGCATCCTAACAGTCCTGGAACCGTGGATTCCTCCCTCTGTGGTCCCTCCGTTTTGTCTGTGGTTACTATAGCCACACATTGTAAAAACATTTTGTGTTTGTGTTCAGAGTACGATTTTTTGAGGGTCCCCAAATGGTGGCAGATTCAGGCATCATCATAGATTCCACAATGAGAGGAGGCCGACTGGGGGTATTCTGCTTTTCACAGGAGAACATTATCTGGGCCAACCTACGGTACCGCTGCAATGGTGAGTTATAAAACACACATTTGTAAGAAACCTCTTACAGTAAATGTTTCCATTATGGCTGCATTAGAATAAAGCAACTATGATGTATACAAGTCTAGTGTAGATGTGTAATTTGAGTAGTACTATTATTTCCAGAAGAAATGTAATCTTCCTAAAAAAGATCAGAGGCCCAATCTCAATGTCCGCATTGTAAAATAGGACATTAAGATGTCCTTATTAACAAATAAGGACATTTATAATGACCACTTACAACTTTTTGAGCCTTTGATAAACCTTTTCCCCTGCAGTCTTTGAGTGAGATAATTTATAGCATTGTATTGGTAAAACACATGATAAACAAATTAATAAAGAAGCTGGCAAGATGTTGTTTATTTAGCAGTTTCTTTTCATTTTAGATTAGTAATGCTTTGGAGAAAAAAGCAATACATAAACTGATGACAGTTACATTTACAAATGTAAGGCAAGAGCCTTTCCATGCACCTTCATCATGAAGAAAGTAAACAAAACAAAAAATGATATGGTGTTAAAAAAAAGAAGATATAATTGGTCCTACAATTTCACCCTCTTTCACTCCCAAACTTAGGGCAGTGGTCCTAAACTCTGGATCCTGTGGATCTACTTCCCTGCATGTTTTAGAGGTCTCCCTGCTCCAACACACCTGATTCTAACAAATGGGTCGTTATGAGGGTTTTGTAGAGATGGATAATAACCCATTCATATGAATCAGGTGTGTTGGAGCAGGGAGACATCTAATGCATGCAGGTCAGTGTTGAGCGCCATTGGTTTAGGGCAGTGGTCCCCAATCCTGGTCCTGAATGTGTCGTTATAACTAGCTATTCATTTGAATCAGGTGTGTTGGAGCAAGGATACATCTAAAACATGCAGGGCAGGGCAGGATTGGGGAACCCTGGTTTAGGGCATGCTGTAGGGTGGACATTGAGATGGGGCCAAACTGAATAGTAATTGAACCTCTTACTCTCCCCAGACACTCTTCCAGAAGACTTTGATACATACAGAGCACAGCAGGTTCAGCTGGTGTCCTAATGGAGCAACACATCAAATTCAAGGAATTCTGGGAATGCTTTCTAACATAGAATTCAGTTACTAATTGCGCTACAAAATGTTAAGAGTAATTCTTCATTGCTTTGTGCATATCAAATGTTAATGCTGATGTTGCTTATGTTGCGAGTGATTTTGCCACACATACCAATTTTGATCGTCGATTGCATATTTACAGTTCCTTTCGATGCATGCATTCTGAACAAAGAAATTCTAAGTTTTAACTTTTCCCCACCTATGAATAAATGTGGCATTTGTAATAAGGAAAGTGTTTATGAATTCCAATGATAGTGTACAGTTGATCGCGGTGAATTGTGTTCAACTTTGTATCTATTTATGATACATTTTAAAGGGACTTGCAAAAATAGTAAAAAAATGTCCTTCATCACTTGCAAAGCATGAGTCCTACCTCTTTTCTGGGCTTATTTTGTGATTTTAAACAACAAAATAGCTTCTTTTTTTTAACACTTAACAGTATTTAGTAACAATCAAATCTTATTACAAAAATGTGGATAACTTGAATAAGTCCCAGGCATGCATATTTCCAAAATAATCTTTAAAAAAAGCATATGGAAATACAGATTACAAAATATAAACCAATACAAGGACAAAATACAGTCGTATCCAGGAGTCATGCATGTCCATATCCAGCACAGTTAACGTTAAATGACACTAGACAGTTTTAATCATTATATTCTGCCAACCAAGTATATGTACATAGAAAAATCTGTCTTCCACGATTCATTTCACTGACATTTACTTTTATCTTAGAAACAAATGGTTCACATAAAGTGTTTGACACAGCAACAAATAGATACTACAGTTATTTTACTAGGACTTACAGGACAACAGTGGTGCTATTCTCACTATAAGCTGAAAGGTAAAGGTAGGTGACTGAAAAATGGCGAGTTATTCAGGGATTTATATATTTATACTGTAAAGCGTTTTAAAACAAAAGTCATTAAAGGGACATTTTATCAAAGTCTAAAAATGTTAGACTTAAATCAATTAACCAGCCTTTAAATTTATGACTGAAACTCCACCACTGTAAAGGCATCGTCAACTTGTGTCTAAGTCTGGGCGACACGTCATTACACCATTTAATTCATAGCGACACATCAACAGCACAATGTTATTAATATATAGTGATAATGACTATAACCGTATGTTCAACACTAGGCCAACGCACATTGAAAATGACATTGTGTGCACCCACATACAAGAGCAAGATCTACTTTAGCTGTCAAACATATAAAACACAAAATTAAGGCTATTAGTGTTGGGCTCTGTGCAGTACTCTGCAGTGGCAGTATACATATGTTAATATGTATACTAATAGTGTTTACTTCAGGGTCAGTTAAATAATATATTTGCAATATTTATAATATATTACATATAGAGTTATCAAGAGTGTGTGAGAGAGAGAGGGGTGGTGGCTAGGGAAATACATTTTCTTTTTTCCAACAGGAGGGGAGAACAAGCTGCACTGAAATAAGCCCTTTCTTGATTAGCATGACACCAAAATCCTTAGATACAAAGCAAGCCAAAATAGAGTTTAGAAAGGAAAATATAGAATAGATTATCTTTTCTTTGACATGAAAATATCTCCAGAGTATACATTTGGTACCATTCAGCATTTACAGAGAACAGTCCATGTTCAGAAAAACAGGAAGCCATAAATAAAATATAATACACTGTGAAACAGACAGATGATACAAAAAGGGAAAAATAAAACAGTGTGATTGCTAATGTCTTACATCACTCCTTTTGCACATTGTTAAAGTGTAATACATAGCCAGAGAGTAGAATATGCTTGGCATTTGTATCATATCATGCAGTTGACAGTAACTTAAGAGGTCTGTTAAGATTGTTGTCCATGTAGTCTATCATCTAAACTATCAGTACAAGTGCCAATTGTTTGTTTTATCTCCCAGTGACAAGAAAAGCCAAGAGGTTGTGCCATGTTAGCAGACTGGATTTGCAATGCACTATGAGAAATAATATACCAATAAGCTGCTACAGTAGAAAGGGAGGTACAAGCAACAGTCTGATTCCTGGATAAATAGGAATACTGAAAAGCGGACCATCGGGTCAGATTCATCTATGGCAGAATCAAAGTCATAGGTCATTTCATTTGGCGCAACAGGCTAAGCCTAAGACATTACCACACAAAATACATTCTTTTATCAAACATTACCATTATGCAGAGACAGAGGTACATAAGAAAGAGTTAATTGTGGTGCAAGAGATATACGCACATGCATCCATTAGACTGTGACAGCGAGCGTTATCGTACACTGATCAACCTGCGTAGCTATAGAGGGCCTTCATTCATAGGTTTGGACTGTCAGTTTAGTCATGCATTTTATATCAGCTTTAGCATTATGTAGCCTACTGTACAAGGAAAAGTTGAATAATTATGGTTTAAAATCACAAGACTAATGTTGGAAAGTAACAGGAAATGGCAATAATTGGTATGCAGAATTTTTTTTTAGAACAGGCTATACCAGGGCATAGCATACTTATAGTTTGGTAAACACAAAAACAAAAGAAAACACAAAAAACTGGTTTTCAATCAAAGTTTTTGGATATATAATTTATGATAACCTATATGTATATTTGTAACAAAGTTAATGCTGAGATAAAAGAAAAAAACTTGCAAACTTCCTTGCATAGGAATCACATTTGTTAAAGGCAAACAAAACTTTAGATGTATATGTACAGTAGATAAAATATGTAAACAAACTGTTATAGAAAACCAACTGTGATTCCATTTTCTGGGAAGGTGGACAGACTTGACCCACCACCCCCAAGAAGGATTTAGGTAAACTTGTAATATGTTTTCTTTACAGAAACATTACAATATAGCCAACGTGACCCCAAATATCTTCCCTGTGGAAGCTCTGACAAGAAGGCAGATTGTTCATAACAAGATATTTAATGAAGCAACCATGCATTCAATCACCAAATTTACTAGCTGCACGCCACATTTGGCATACTACAACCAACGACACAAGATGTGGAATAAAAGGGAGCAACAATCTACGCATTTCTTTAAATAGCTGTATGATAATTGATTTAAAACTGATGTATGCCCTTAGAGCATTAAAAAACCATCCAGCAACTTCCACAAGAGACTTTCCATGATTCTTCATAACATTTCTGTAATGTAGTGAAACGTCTGTGTTCCCTTTTGCAGTGGGACATTCAGATGATTTGTCAATATCATAAACATAATTGGCACAGTACCCAAAGCGTTTGAGGCACAATTAAAACACATTGCATTCTTGTTAGAGCTCCCATCTAGGAGCAGAAAGCCTCCCCATAACTGCACTACTCTCCCTCTCAAGTACCAAACCAACCTGCTTTTCTTCAATTTACAAAAACATTGAGAATTTGGCTATGAACTGTACCAGTAGAAAATACAGTACACCGATTTGACAAACCCAACATTAAATATAAGTTACTTGAGAGGTTCCTTTCAAATACAATAAAATGTAACGAGAAGGTACGAAAATACATTGTCACATCAGACACTAAAATACAACATTAGAATACTCATGTAAGGCAGAAATGGGTAATTTCACAGTGACTACTTCAAACAGGTATCTGAAGATTTAAGTGTTCTCCAGCTTGTAAATAAATCCACATATTTGAAAGCAAGCTACTTTAGGCATGTCAATGGCAAAGAAGCAGTTTGGATGATTTACCCACTTGGTTTTCAGTGTTTGCTTTAGTCAACAAGCCAACTCATAGATGTACCTGATGAATCTTTTTGGACATGGTTAAAGTGGTTATAAATAAACCCATTTTAGAAGTATGTAGCATTTCCTGGACCCTTTGCTAAAAGCTATACCATTTTCATCTGCTGGGCTAAACTTTGGGCTAACGCATCCTACATGAGAAAATGGCACATTAAACACCTAATAGCAACTATGGGGAGGTTTTGCACTCCGTTAATCAATAGCTTACCACAAACATAATAAATAGACACAAATTACATCAGTGCAATTAGTACAGTGACTACAACAGAGGGCAATTTGGCAAAACACTTAAAATATGAAAATTAATATAAACATTTGAGCATAATAAACAAATTATAAACAAGATCAAAACATATTGTGCATGAGAAAGAACATATAAACATTTTGTAAAAAATAAAGCTTTGACTCCAAGACTGAGCCAGTATGGCAAGGTGGGAAATCAATTTTGCTTGGTAGAAGCAACTCAGTTGTGATTCTATTTTTTAAATATATATTATATATATAAAACACAGCATGTTGGGTTTAACCCACCATTCTAGCAGCATCTTGCTACCAGCAAATAAATAAAAATATAAAATCATATTTAAGTGGACATGATAACAAAACTAAAACACAAACCTGCATCATATGTGCATTGTTGGAATCAATGTGGCATGTTATATTACACTGTGAACACACTGATTCTTAACCACCATCTTTCATTGATGTCTTTCAATGGCGTGTCATTTCCAAGGGCTTTAACGAGTCAAGGACGAGGTCTGAGAGCTGATCCATGCAACTAGGAGGTTTTAGCACCACCTTTTACTCCCCTTTACCAGTTAGTGTGGCTCCATACATGTTCCCCCCCCCCTTTACTTTTTTAAATGTGATTCATTATTTTTCTGGGTGACTGTTGGCATTCCCTGTTACAGTCGGTCCATCCTGAAGGTGTCCTCGGTAGCTGGGTCAGCCAGCACCATGTCGGGGTCGTTGAGCATGTGCAGTCCATCCAGCGTGAGCGGGTCAATTTTCAACTCATCCAATGGGAACTGAGAGTCTGCATCAAAGCTGACATCACCGACGCCCGCCAGCGAGTTGGTCAGCTCTTTAGAGAGGCTGGGTGGAGACTCACCGGTGACTTAGTAAGTAACAAAGGCAGAAAAAAAAAAAGTAAAACCTCTTCACACAAAAACATAGTTTTGCTCAAACTATGGTGTTCAGTTTGACATAAAATATAACTCTAAAAAGAGTGTTATTATGATTGTTAGAACTAAGGAAGATCAGAAGCTAACTTTTCCCTAATTTGTTATGGCAGACCAAGTGCTATGTGTGGTTAGCAAAGTAAGATATTTGGGTCATATAATCGGGAATGATTTATGTGATAATGATGATGTACAGAGGCAATGCTGCAAATTGTATGCACAAGCCAATATGCTGGCACACAAATTTCACATGTGGACAGAGGATGTTAAAACAACACTCTTTAAAGCTTACTGCACTCCGTTCTATACAGCTTCTCTATGGTGCTGGTATAGTAAAGCAAAGATGAAAAAGCTTCAGGTAGCATATAATGATGCATATCGAATTTTATTAAAGATACCGAGATGGACAAGTGCAAGTTTTATGTTTGTGTAGAGTAATGTTCCCACTTTTCTTGCCCTTTTGAGGAACATTATGTATATATTTATGTGTAGGCTGATTGATTCAAAAAATGAAATTATACAGGTTTTAACTGAGCCTACGCTAAGTGAAACAAGGTATCTATCTTGCCTGTGGAAACACTGGAATAAATGTCTGTATGTTTTTTAGTATTAGTAGTTGTAATATATGTTTTCTTGGTGCTGTGTTGTTAAAGTTACTGACATGGACCCAAGGGTCTGCAATAAAGTGGAATTGAATTGAATAGTAAAAGTATGCAAACAGCAACATATTCAAAACATCTCTAATCTCCAGAAGTGAGGACTACATTCCTAGATAATCCTGAGAACAGGCGTAATCATTCCAAATAGCTGGACTGGGGCTTTAACACCAATGTGATGTTAACACTTTACACATTAGATGGAAAGAGAGTTGAACTGCTAATGATAGCACTTCTCGGTGGCTATGTAAAAGGCACATTGCTTCACAGGTTCATTGGCCCTAAACTGACCACATTTTAAATTCAATTACCTGCTTAAAGTCAGACGGAATCCTTCTCCCATGCAAAGTCAACAGAAACTGCTCAAGATGAGAATGTTACTTGGATGCATATACAATATATACAAGTAGCAGTTCAGCGGCTCCCTGCACACCAAGCTCTACCAGGTGAGCTGACCCTCTTCTGTGATGACAGCACAGTGGTCCTCGCACCTAGTCCTAGGGGACCCCCTGTCCTGCATGTTGTAGATGTCTCTATGCTCCACCTACCTGTAAGGATAATATTTGGGATGTTGCCATGGCTACTGTAGCCTAGTTGCTGAGCGTCTTGCAGGCTGCTTCCTGTGAGGCCCATCATGGCCGCTTGAGTGTAGTTGAGAGTAGAACACTGGTTGTAGAGGCTAGTGGAGCTGATGGGGTTCTCAATCATGTTGAACTGCTCCAGCTAGACCATAAGAGATGAATGGCAGTCAGCAGGGAACAAGCATTGTAACCGTAGTTTAAAATTCACTTTTAATTGTTCAGAAAGGTTTTTCGCTGTACCTGGTGAGAAAGCGCATTTGTTTGTCTTGATGCCAACTGCTGATCGTAGAAGGAATCGCCAAATATGCTGCCAACTGGAATGTGCTGAAGACAAATAATCAGACAATTGAAAAACATAAGACTGTATGTATCAACATCGGAAACAAAGCAATAACAAACAAGAGGTGGACTGCACATGATTCAGCGATGCAATGACACACAAGCAGGAACCATAGTGAAAGAACAGCTGGGCTGAGCATTGACCAAAGCATGTGTGACCACTCAAATACACAATCAGCAAAGCACCAGTGAAAAACATTCGTACAAGGTGAATTACCTGTGTGAGCAAATCAACACTGCATTAATCAGCATTACAAAGTCAGTATTTTTGTAATCTATTAAGTAATCATAGAAAAATAAATCATATTCACACCCTCTCAGGAATGACTGCATTTCTAACATTGCAATTGAGGTATAGCCTGAAAGATAAAAGCACACAGAGGACAACAAATGGCAACAGAGGGAAGAGGAATGGTTGAAGGAGCTGCTGCGATGAGGAGCTAGGCTGCAGGTACCGGCACAGATACAGAGAAGTAGGCTGACTGACACACTGAGCGCTTGTCACTCCGGTACACAAAGACCATCCCAATAAGAGACCAGCGAGCAGGGCAGGCCCTTACTTGAGGGGAGCCGCCGGGCGAGAAGCCTTGATTGGAGACAGGGGAGGTTGGAGACTGATTGGCTGGTGAGCCTGCCTGATTGCGATACTGTTGGAGGGAAGAGCGTTAGCGAGCAAAGCTCCAGTTGCATACAATTCTCACAGGAGGGGATGAAGATATAGAAGCATACCATTCTCATAGAAAGGGATGGAAGATATAGAAGCTGTATTAACAAGATTTCAATTACAAAACAGAAAATGCATCTGAAAGTTTAAACATAATTGTATATAGTAACACACCCTAACATACATTTATAAAATACATCACCATCATCCTAGAGCAGAGGTTCAAACTCAATTAGAGGGCCAAAATAAAAAACTTGGACTATGTCGAGGGCCAAACAGTCTCCTTTTATGTTAGATTATTTCATTACGGCCATGTCAGCACCACAAACAAGGCAAACTGGTTTACAGCTAAAGTGGCGTTCACACTACCAGCGGCAATAGCTGCACCCACCGCTGTGGCAAGCGGTAGGTTGGACCTACCCACTTTTGCACGTACCTCCGCGGCACAAAATTCCGCAGAGGTACGCGCAAAAGTGGGTGGCAGTCGATAAACGTTGCTATGGGCGATATGCAGACAGCACTTTGTTGAAGCTTTGTTTTATGAAGATTAGCAGCGAGGAAAAGGAGGAAATAGGCTACGTTTATACATCCAAGTTATGGGTGCATGCTCGCAACAGAACTCGAGTGCGTTGGTGTTGTGCTTTCGATTGGGTGCCCGCCGTGTATTGGGTCCCCTTGAATATAACATGCTACGAGAATAAATATCTGCAGTTCTTAGTGAAACATTCTCGATATAATTATTGTAGCTATTAGGGATGTCACGATACCAGAAATTTAGTAGTCGATACCAATACCAGTGAAATTCCACGGTTCTCGATACTCATTTC
>JAODTR010088352.1:0-14171 GCA_025399935.1 Amblyopsis rosae | reverse complement strand
TATTAAACAAGGCACATAATCATACAGATCACAAAATAATTACAATACATAAAAACATACCTGCATTAACAGACAAAAACGTTAGTGACCCAGCGCAGCTCTGCTCTACCTATTAAAACACGGCAGTATTACTAGCTGTGACTCACACATTCACTACTTGAACACTGGCTTTTATTTCAAGATGATGCCGCATTGGCCCCCAGTTTCATCACTCTCTCGCTCCTTGTATTGATGCATCAATGTTCAATTCCCATAATCACAACCAAATGTAGTCAATTGTATGCATATAATACATATGGTATGTACTGTAAATATGCTTCATGATCAATACTGCTATAGATTTAAGTAGAGGATACAGATGCTCCCAGAGAGAATACTTTTGATTTGCTATAAATAAACCAGATATTTGCTGTATATTTGCTTGTTCATCCCAAGGGAAAAAAAGGGGTCTTGGTCTTAGCACTTAGGGCTTGCTTTTTAAACCCTCTTTTGTGGCAAACTAAGATTTCAATCTCTTGCTACCCCCCAATCCCACCACACACACACAAACACAGTCTCTCATGTCTTTCTGAGGGGATTGTGTGTTTGCATGCTTACTTATGCATGAATGTGTGTGTGCAAGTGCTACTGTACACACATTGACTCACATGGGAAGATGATGCTGTTGTATAAGTGATTGTGTATCCCTGTGTGTGCGCGTGTGTGTGTTACATGTATGTCAGGTTGTTGGGGTGTATTACCTGTAAGGAAATCACTGCATAGACATAATAAAATAAGATAATATGTTCTACACAAACACACACACAGAAATACAAAGAGAATGACAGAGACAGTAAACTCACAGCGAGACTCATAAAATCTCAGATAACTGGAGAGGGAGAGAAAGAGAGAGAGATTGGCGGGATAACAGAATATAAAAGGTAGGATGAGCAAGGAAAGATAGCCGTGGTGCTGGGGGAAGAATAAAGATTGAGTGAGGAGGAGGGGCGGCGCGGAGGGAGATAAAACAACGCACTCGGCAACAGAAGAGAAATAAATTCAATTTATAGTTTTCACCTTGAGACATTTTGCCAAGGACGCACCGGAACACGTCTGCCCAAGGATTGTGTGTGTGTTTGTCCGTCTGCGCATATGCACTTCCTCTGGTGTAACTGTCCATATAATGCAATGTATGTTTTCATAACAGCATAACAATTTACCGCATACACAACCAACTCTCTTTGTATTTACAAACTGTAAAAATATCATGTAAAAGTCTTGAAACCCTCTCATAATGCGCCATTAAAAGCACCTTGCAACATTTTCAGAGCCAAAGCTCTAAGATACAGTAGCTGGGTTTACATGGGCATTTTCCAAAAGGAATCTTTCTGATTGACCGTTTCAGGTTACCTGTTTACATGGGATGTCACCTAATCAGGTCTGGTGTTTACATGCACTGTCGCAACTTATCGGAATAGATGTTAAACATGCGGACATTATCTAGCTCATAATGTAACGTGTCCCTCTAGCAAAAGCCTAAAATGGGCTAGCTTCTAGTTGTAGGTGCGTTGTTGTAGAGAGTGAGGCTGTTCGTGTGACTGGTGGAGAAATGTACGGCTCCAGAAGTCACCGTACTAACTCCCATTCACTTATTTGCTTAACTGTTTTTTACAGACTTTGTACAGTGGCTGTGCAGAATAGCCTACCGGCATCGCATCACACGAAGCGTAAACAAAACGAAAACATGCACAGAAGAACGCATCCAGGAAGCAATTGTGTTTAGCTCTTTACATGGTAGAATTCTTCTTTCAATGGGTTACGAACGTGTTTTACTACTAACCTGCTTCGAAAATACATTTCAATCGTGTTGGCCGCTTCTCTTCCGATCGTGGCGTTTCTATTGAGCATTTTCTATCAGGTTGGGCTTTTAACCTGATTACAATTGGAATAATAGGGTGCATGTAAACACATCTAGTGACTGAACTGAACTTTTGTTCAAACATACTGCATGCAGTCGACTTCTCAATATGCGGTGGTGCCTGTCCTTAATTAATGTATCGTGAATCTGATGGCCAACACAGCGCTCCAAAGTTAACAGAAAGAATATCCCGGATGTTTTCTTGCCAACATCGCCACAAAATATCAATGATGCATCAAACTGTATGTTGTACATATACAGAGTCCAAAGAATCGTTATGACAACAATTCATCCTCATCCAAAACTAACAGTTTAGACAGCTGGGGAAAACGAATGCCTGGAATTCATTAATAATCACGTGACCACAACCGCAGTTTGTTCTTTTCAAGAAAACCATTCTCTGCAAGGACGAGGGTAAATAATTGTCTTTGTTGGAAATTCAAGAAACCCCAGACCTCGTGAATGACAGGTTATAGAACCTTGCAGCTTTAATCACATAGAAACATCTTGTTGCCAGGCAATAAATGAATATCTGACCTTACTGTAGGTCTTACACTGTTGCAGAAAAGTGTACAGTATTTTCTGTGTCATTTAACTTTTGACATTGACATTCACTCATTATAACCAAGTACTAAGTTTAATTGGAAGAACTGATGGGGATGAAGAGAACAACAGAGAATGATCATTTCAGAAGGATGTATCACATGCTGGAGGCCGTTGGCTGAGCTGAGTTGTCTTTGGACACGTCTTTCTCTCTCTCTCCCTCACTCACTGCATCCCTCCATCTCTAGCTGCCAAAACATATTCTGTTTCTTTTATTTTATTATCCTCAGTATGCAAACCCCCCCCAATAAAGCGGATTCATAACCAGTCTCCTGACATCTCTTCATGTTTTCCCTTGTTCTTTTCTTCCTTAATCTCTTTCAAATGTTCGCCATGCCATCAACACACCTCATTCCATTACATTCTCATATCGCTGTGTCTCTCTTCACCTGTCCTCTCCTAGGCTAAAACACTTTACAGGCCAAAGAAACCCCTGTTGCACAGGGACTTGTTTGTGTGTGTATGACTGTTTGTATGTTTGTGTGTGTGTGGTTGGTTGGTTGGTTGGTTGGAGGGGGGTGCGTGCCTTAAATAACGTCTCGTGGGACACTTAATACATTAAATGAATACACTGTACATTACATATTAGTGGGGTAAAGGTGTCTCTGTATGGTTTTGTCTGTGTGACTGGCTGCAATACTGCTGCTGTGAAATTAACTAAATCAAACATAATAGTGACAAAGTGAAAACAGAGACACTGTGATGGCCCGAGACCTAATAGGTAGAGAAAAAGACAATTGCAGCAGAGCGAGAGAAGGTGGTAGAAGGTGCCTGAGAACGCAGTGGAGGGAGAAAGAGAGAGAGGGAGTGAGTGGTAGAGTGAGGTAGAAATGACAGATGGCTGGTAAATGGCAGTAAAGCAGAACAGTTAGGAGTAAAGTGGGCTCTAATTCATCCAAATCGGGATTTCAGACCTGACGCCCCGCTGTTAAACACACACTGTCAGCACATTCCCACCGCTGCACGCACACGCACAGTACTGTATCTGTATAATCAAACGTGCTCCTGCATAATCGAGGAACATACTTCAGCGCTGGCAACATCATAGTGAAATTGTTAGGGTTAGAAGGTCTGAAATACAAACACCTGGTTCAGACGCAGCTTTCCATGAACACAGAAACCGAGTTCATTGCAAACTCGTTCTACGAGTCAGTTTCTACAACTTGTGAAGCAAAGCGTAGTGCTACGGCATTGTTAATACGTGCGGTGTTCGCCACTTTGTTTATGCTCCTGTTTACAGAGCCAGGGCTGTGTAGAAGTATCAGACTGCTTTTTCAACATGCACAGAGAGTGGTAAAATAGCGATATGCCAGGAGATATTAGGTGCATTTGACATAGAGTGTATTACTTAGCTTACAATTAGCTTGCAATAGCTGACTATACCTTTAAAAAGGTAAAAGGTGGTTCTCTTGTGGTTGAACCTAGAATTCTAAAGCCACTATTTGGATATGCGAGCTCCCAGCACCTTCTCTACCCCTCCCCCTACAGCCACACACACACACACACACACACACACACACACTTTAGCAGCACACCTGACTGTGTTTCACACGTAAAGGGTGGGCGGGGCTGGGGAGCTGGAGCACAACGGGTGACTGATACCTCTCGTGGTTTGCAGCAGGCCGATCAGCCGTCAATAACACTCTGAAGCACGTCGAACAGAAAACAACAAACGCGGTGCTTCATTTACACGCCGGCATTCTCCTCACACACTGACCTGCCTCCCTCTTTCTGTAGAATGCTTTACTCGGCCCCCACGCCCTCTCCCTAATGATATACGATACTGCATGCGCTTGTAGGCTGAGTGGAGCTCACATGCACACTCGCGCACACACACACACACACACACATCATCGGCATCAGCGAGGGAAGGTTAGGACAGACTTGGGGTGAGGAGGACATATACAGCCAGCTGTTGAATACTTCAACTTCAAGATAGATAGCCTGAGTGTGTGTGCGCGCATGCGTGTGCGCACGTGCATGTGTGTGTGCGCAGTAAGCGTGTCTTAGAATGGCTGAGTAGAGAGAGAGAGAGACTATATCAAGCTATAGAACTTCCAGGAGTTTTCTCGGGCATGTAATTACGCACGTGCACGTGATTGGTTGCGTATGTACATGCACACTGCCCCCTTAATGCGTTCTGTGTCTGTCCCACAATCCTCGGCAACAGCGCGTATCGTATATCATGCCTCGGCGTTCCGTTAAACCTTACACCGGCGTACAACTGGCCAACGAATCAGACATCAAGCTCCCAAAGACCTACGCCCAGTCAGTCTGGTGCAGAGACAGTTTCATGTGCAATACGCGGAGAAATATACGGCCACTTGGGAGCACGCTACCTCAAACATCTCCTGTTTTACATGTGGGAGACGTCCAGAAACAAATGACGTGTTCGCGGGGCAGAAACGCTGGCGTCTGGGAGGATGTGAGCAAGGCCTGCCCCCCTGATGTGGACATAACTCAGGAGCGGGACGCGTCCTAGCTACTTGAAAACATCTCGTGTTTGTAAGGAACGGAGGACAGAGGTGAAAAGGACGAAGGAACATTTGTGCGTCCCGCTGAAAAGCATAGCATTTAAGCAACGGAGAATCCTCTGCTTTAGAAACCCATAGCACCGATAACCTATTGGAAGTAATGCCGTGCTGTGATAATGAACATAAGCCATGCCTTTTATACCGAATATCCTGTTTATGAACCATAGAAATGATACTTAACCTTTTCACAAACCTGTAGAAATGTAATTAACAAAACAGTAAAGAAAACATGAGGGGTTTATACAGGGGTTACAATAGAGCAAGGTGAAATAACTAAGATAATAATTGTAATTATTGAAAGCTAATAATAATTAACAAAGATAATAGTTTATTCAATATGATTGGTTTAACTAATAAAAAATGCTATTAAAAAGTCCAACTTTATCTGCATACACAGATCTTAAGTCTAAGAAAAAGAACTCATTTGCATATTTTTCATTTCATATATTCTTTGTAAAACTGACATGTAAGGAAAGCCGTCAGTTAAATAATAGTCTTTTAAAATAGACTGTAAGGTACAGTGAGTACTCTTCTCATAGCCTATCTGGGTGGAACAACGCGAAGACAAGCTAAAGTTGCTGATGCTAACCGCAATGTAGTTTCCTCACACACACACACACACACACACACACTAGATGCTGTTAAATCTAACCATGCATGTCTGCAGGATGGTGTGTGTGTGTTTTCATTCATTTTTCTATGTGTATAGCCTATATATTACAGTATATGTCCATAAAGTAAATATCAGTGTGTGTGTGTGTGCGTGCGTGATACATACTGCATATGTGAGTGTGTGCACTTCTGTGCAGTATAAACATTCATCATAGAGCCAATATGCTGACATAAAAGAACACTGCAAAGGTCTGACATACATTATCAATAAATCACTCAATACTATGCGTGCGCACGCACGCACGCACAATACTGTACCGTAAGCACATAATGCACTGTGCACATGCACATACAAATCAGTGTTTGGATTTAAAGACTCAGGTTAACACACTGTACACGTACACACACACACACACACACACACAGAGCTAAGCGTTCTAAGGCACTGATCCCTGTAATAGTCAAATGGATCATTACTATGCCGATAAAACGGTCTATTACTTGCTCACCTGGGCTGTGAATGGACACTGTAGGACACACACACACACACACGCAGACAGACAGACACACACGCAGACAGACAGACAGACCAGAGCCTCTCCCTCCCTCCCTCTTTTAAACCACATGGCATGGCAACTTCCCTCTCTCTGCATGAAATGCTGCGCTCGTAGAGAACACCGTGGACAAACTAAATCACAGGCCTCCGCGCCCGCTTACCCACAATGCCACACTGCGGCATAGTCCCCCAGTGTGTGTAAAAGCAGAGGACGTTCTCCGCGGCCCCTCCGCCTCGGGCCAAAACCCCGGCCCCGGCTAAATTACAACCTCGGGGCCTGGTTTCTGAGAGCGCGTAAACCGTCCGAACGCCGGGCAAGGCACCCTCTCTGCCGTCGCCGAAAACACAAACCCTTGTATTAAAAAACGGCATTAGAATTTACACCAGGCCTGTGTGGTGTGTCTGCGCGTCTGTCTGTCTGTGTCCTCCAGCCATTTGGTGCGTGAGCGCGCGCGTGTGTTTTGTGCGCTCCTGCGTCAAGTATGCCATCCATCATATGAAGTGCATGGGGTCATTTGTACATGGTTAGTGCATTAGTGTGACACATACCGCTGTGTCTTATCAGAGTGTGAGAAAGAAAGATACATGGGTGGCTCAGAAGGAGGAGAGGACAGCGACGCAGAAGAGGGAGTAGAAAGTGACTAACAGATGAAAGGAAGGAGAGAATGTGTCATCGGACGGCGATATCAGCAGAAGCAGCTTCTTAAAATACCATGTGTCTAGGCCAGTACTGTCTGTGTGTGTGTATGTGTGTGTGTGTGTGTGTGTGTGTGTGTGTGTGTGTGTGTTTTAGTACTCGAGACCGGTCGAGTCCGAGTCGAAACCACTTTTTGAAGGTCTCGGATTCGCCTCAGACTCAACTGCGTTTTTACTCGGCCTTGTCTCTGTTTCGGACCAAGAGGTCTCGGGATTTTACTTCAAGACCGGTCAAGACCACGACTGCAGAAATATAATTATTTCCGCCCGGTGCGTTTGTTATATCTAAGTGTTGTGATTGGAAGTCAAATCTTCCGATTCAAAAATAGGTGAATATAACATTAAGGAATTAACCAAAAATGTATCTAAATATTTAGAACCACTAAGCGACTTCATTTTGCTCACGTCTGTTAACTTGTTTATTTATACATACACCAATGGCGATTGCTGCCATGCAGGGTGCGACCAACCACCGGGAGCAGTTAGGGGTTAGGCATCTTGCTCAAGGATGCTTACAGGTAGGCCAGTGCCGGGGTTTGAACCCACAACCTTCCGGCTGGAAGTCCAACACCCAGACGTCTCCAGTGTGCAACAGTATTTATACCAAGGGAATTCCGTGTCCCATCGTAGTTTGTGTGGATACATTTTGGCTTCAGTGCGGTCGACACCGAACGAGATAAAGTCGAATCTCAGCACTGCAGAAAAACTATTCTGGCAAACAAAGGTAACACCACCACTTGTAGCGCAAGTCAGAGTATTTGCGTCCTAAGCAGAGAATATTATCCCACGTCGTCAGTGTGTGTTGTGGTTTAAATATGAGCACTTTTCCATTGCTGGGCTGGTCATGCGTAGCCTCGTGAGACCATCAGGCCATGCGTGCATTAGTGCATATTTGTTTACTTTTGGTCTAAGATTCTGGTGTGCCTGTGACTGTGTAACATCTACTGGAAGAGAATCATACCTAGGGTCTGTACATCTACTAGAGAGAGACAAGATAATAAGCAACACTATGAGAACACATCCACTAATCCACTGGAGCTGCCCTGATGTTCCCTTCTCTTACTCTTATTCAGTAGTGTTGTATTGACACTTTTTCACAGGGGATTATTTTACATTTATTTTGGTAACAAGAGAAATGTTACGGGTAAATCAAAGTTACGGGTACAAGCTGCTGAAATGGGTTTTCTCAGAAGGGTGGCTGGCATCTCCCTTAGAGATAGGGTGAGAAGCTCGGCCATCCGTGAGGAACTCTGAGTAGAGCCGCTGCTCCTTTGCGTCGAAAGGAGCCAGTTGAGGTGGTACGGGCATCTAGTAAGGATGCCCCCTGGGAGCCTCTCTAGGGAGGTGTTCCAGGCACGTCCAGCTGGGAGGAGGCCCCAGGGAAGACCCAGGACTAGGTAGAGAGATTATATCTCTCCATATAGAAGTTTGGGGTCCCCTGCTGGAGCTGCTGCCCCTGTGACCCGACTACAGATAAGCGGATGAAAATGTATAGATGGATTAATCAAAGAAATAATCATGATATTGATTTTAATTAATATCACCCAGCCCTACAATTAAGAGGAATTTTAGCTCGTTTTTGGTGTGTTTTTATAGGAATAAAAAATACATTTGAGAAGTGCCTATAGTTTTCCACCTTTTATCATGCACTGGTCTGGCCTCGGTCTCGACCTCGTCCTGCCTTGGTCTCGGTCTTGACTCTGTCTCGACTCCTCAAAATCTTGGTCTTGTCTCGGTCTCGAGACACTCGACTCAGCTGGTGTGTGTGTATGTGTGTGTTCTGAATGAGTTATATACAGTGCATTTTATCACAGAGATATGTTTGTTGGACAAATATGAATAAATAAATGACAAAAAAAGAGAATTTTAAATAGTTACTGTATGAGTTCTCTGCACAGGTAAATAGTAGGGGTGTAAGAAAATATCTATACACCCAAGTGTCACAATATTTCGGTACACAATATTGTATCGATTCTCTAAATCACGGTATTGATTTCTTTTTTTTACTCAATTTATTTGGAATCAGAATTAAGTACAAAATACTTTAACTTCAAAAAGAGATGACAGATTATTGTTACCGGATTAATATAAATATTTTTAATTATATTATTTACATTTTTCCACATTAGCATTGCTAATGCGACAAATTAGAAATCGCAATATATCGCCTTGATTACAGTCACAATTTATTGCAATATATCGAATTGTGGCCCTTGTATCGTGATACATATATCGCCAGATTCTTGCCAATACAAGGCTCTAGTAAATAGAATGGCATGAGGTGAGGTCCAAATGCTCTTTCATGAGCATTTGTCAACATTTGCGTCCATGCCATTTAAAAAGTGGTTGTTGCTTACTTGTCTGTAGAGTTGATTATATGTACTAGTATGCGTGTGTATGTGTCCTTACTTCATCTCCAGGACCTCCTCAAGGTGTTTTCGCCTCTCAGCGCGTAGGGCAGTCAGGTGACCTTCTTTCTCAGCCAATGAGAGCTGAGTTGATGACAGCCTGGCATTCATCGCATCCAGTTCCCGTTTCACCTTCTCCATAGCAGCAAGGAGCTCTTCCATCTGCCACACACACAGGAAGGAGTCAAGGAACTTGAAAAACACTGACATTTTAGGATGAATTTGACCTTTTCTACATTCTCTTTATGAATATTATTCTCTGTGTATATTCCTTATTTGTCATATATTGGTGCAATCCATTGTACTCTGAACTCGGAACGAAGCGACTTCCGTCATATAAAAGTGCAATGAAATGCTAATTTAAGTCAGAATTCTCAAGCCCGAGTTCGTCGACATGAACACACATGACGTCACAGCAATGTGGTGGCATGGGAGCACACAGTTGGCAATAAGCAAACATCTTCAAATTCCTAATTCATGTTTGTGCTGTGAAACATCTTTGCAAGCATGCGGCAGTACAGCCTACTCCTTCAGTCTCTTTAAGTGTGATAATCCGTTATATCAGATGCTCTTGTGGCGCTGTAAGGACAAATAGCCTAACTGATAGCTGATTGATCAGTTTGCTGGGTCTGTCCATGTTTTCCCAAGCAGATGCACTGGGACACAGAAATATCGACTCCCGACCTGCAATGGATTGCAGCATATGCGCTAGCATTTTCCCATAAAACCCCACCAACGCAGGTGTTTTGAGTTAACATAGCTGATTAGAACTCTTCTGAGGTGGGCGTGTACAGACACTTGATTGACATTTCTCTGACTCTCCTACTGTATGTCAGATGTGTTGCACTAGTCTGTTTAATGTGAAAGAAAGAATAAAGATATGTACTCAATAAGACACAGTGAATGAATACAGGGGGAACATTTGCTAAAGAGTGACAGATGAAGTGAGACAGACAGGCATACAGTGAGAGATATTGTTCTGGAGACAAATAAAAAGAGCACCACATCAGCAGAAACGTATGAGCCAGTCTTCAGATGAAGGAAATCATAAAAAACAGCTCTAGTTCACAAAGGTGTGGAAAATGCAGGCAAAAGAGAATGGTGTTCCGAATGAGTGAAAATGCTGAGGACGGCACAGTGAACGGCATGTCAACATCAGGAGGAAGGGGGCAAAGACAGGAATACAAAGAGGAAAACTAAGATGGGGAGCAAAAACCAACTGACGAACAAAAATGCAATGTCATTTCTAAGCAAATGACTCCAAGAAGACAATTACGAAATAAAAAATAAAGCACAAACGGAAAATGTATGACGGACAACTGACGGTCGAATTGCCATTGAGAGAGAGAGAGAGAGAGAGAGAGAGAGAGAGATAGTTAAGCGGCAGGGTGTATCATTCAGCTGTCATGGAGTACTGTATTATTTATAAGAAAAGCCAGTCAGTCAGCCAGCCATGTCTTGACACTAATGTCACACCATCACCTACTGTAGGCCAGCACTTCCCCTCCATAGTGCTAATTGAAGACAGTTATACAGTATAGTGTATGCTGCATGTAATAGTACGTTTACAATAGTGCCAGAACTCCATAAAACCTGTGTTTTGAATATCGTGGTTGTAATTTGAGGTTCGTGGTTACAAGTTAAGATTCGCAAATGTGTTCAATTTCACAAGCTTAGTGATGTGTAAAAGAAAAACAAATCTTCCCACAACTTTAAGAAACGTTGCAAGCGTAGGGACTTTTACATGCCATGATACAAGATTGCAAAATTAAATGACCCTCAGTGCGTGACGACGATATTCAAAACACAAACCCGCGTGAATATTGGCAGCGCTGCTTAAAAACAGACCAACATTTTGAAATCATCGCTTTTTCTCCTTTCCAAATGGCCTGGTCAGCCACAAACAGACATTCTGCCCTGGCATGAACCCTAACCAAAACAGAGAGGCAAAGAAAGAACCGATGAAGGATGGCCGAAAATGAACAAACAATGGAAAGTGCATGTCAGGTGAGAGTGGCGGGCGATGGTGAGCTGTTACCTTGGACCATTTAAGGCCAGCCGCGGTGAACGCATGCAATGGAATGTGACAGAGCTATGGGGGGAGGGGGAGAGATTTTTTTAAATAGAGAAAAGTATGGTGAGGAAGGAAAAGGAAGAGACAGTATATAGGAGAGAGTAAAGCTGGGTAAGGGGTGGAGGGACAGTATAATAATAATAATAATAATAATAATAATATATACCGAGGGAGGAGGAAAAGAATAACACTTGGAAGAGAAGAAGGGCAAAACAGGCAGTGTAGAAGGACAGAAGAAGAAGGAGTAAGTGTGGGAGAAGGAGACAGAGAGAACAACAGTTGAACAGTCTGAGCGGCAACAGGGTCACATCTGTAAGGAAGACAGAAACAGAGAACTCAGCAGAGACACTGTAAGGAGAAGCAGAACACTCAGTATAGCATTATCAGATATAAAGAAGAGGAAAAGCTAACGGTTAAGAAACACACCAAGACCATAAGCACGCACGCACAGGAGAGGAGAAGCAGGCGTGTGAAGATGCAAAGAGAGGACAGGGGCAATGGCTGGGGTATAAACCAAGCAAATGAAAGGAGAGGATGGAATGAGAGAACGGGCTTTTGAAGATCTCTAGCAGCTGCTTGGGGAGTCAGGGCAAAGAAAGTAGAGCGGGAGCACGTCTGGGAAAATGAGGAACAACAGGAGAGGAGGAGAGGGCAGAAACCCATTCGGTCTCTTCTGAATGTGTGGCCGTGATAGCATTAAATCAGCTGTTTTACTTCCGCAGTAGCAAATATTAAAGCAAAACGGAAAAACGCATGTCGACATGTTGCTAATGTAGAATGCTATTCATTAGCATACCGTGTTGTTAAATTAAGAGAATGGCACTGAAAGAAGTGTAATTATAGGTGTAATGAACCAAAAACCAAACAAAAGAAAGGTAAACTGAGTTCAACCGAGAGCAAAATAGTCAAGTGAATATAAGGAGAGAAGTCTGTCTGTCTGTCTGTCTATGTCAAACTGATGACACATGTTGTCACACACACTCACCTGAACAAATACTCATCTCTCTCTCTCATATACCCACAAAAACAGCCTGTGACGGACAAACAAGCACACATGCGTGCACCCACATACACACAAAGTGAGTCATGTCTAGCAGACTTGGTCTGGTTTATTTTCATGTGGTCTCGGTCAAACCTATTTGCTGGATGTACTCGACCCAATAGACAGTCGCACACGCGCACACACACACGCGCGCACACACACACACAGTGGGGTGACTGGTGTCATTCCATGGCTGGACCTTCACAGATGGAAATACCCAAACTCTCTGTGTGCATGCATGCAATAATGTGTGCGTGCGTGTGTGTCTATCTGTATAACACTATAACATGTACCAGTACAGTACAGTGTATGTCCAATTTAACGATAGTAAGGTGTTTTTCCAACTCAAAGCATGGCTTCTCGTTTTTATACCCCCTGCCACAGTCATCATTTTATAAATCATTGCCTAAAAGCCTATCAGTAATAGCAGTGTTATAAAATGAGAACACAAACATATTTATTTACAATATATCCTTGTGTATATTAGCAGATTTCCAGGTAAGAGCTCCTAATTTGTGTCCCTCTGGCTTGTGCTGAATGAATCGTGCTGTGCTAGCATAATATTTAAATAGCAGTTAGCACTTCTTTCCTGTGTGCGTGTTTAACACTGCCTTGATGGTGTGCGCGTTTGCCGTAATGCATGTATGAGTGCGTGCGTGTGAGAGGACAGTTTGCTGAGAGACTAACTTAGTGCTGTTTATGTTGGAGACATTGAGACACAGAGGAAACCATGCCTCACAGTGGCATTTCTGCCCCTTTAGTCCACACAGATAAGTTGACGGTTACTGCTGGGCTGTTCAATTCACACATGTGAACGCTCAATTGCGTCTCACCCAGCCAAGTGGACTGGCTGTGGTTCATCTCTCTGAAGGATACAGTAGGTGGCAAGCCAAGCTCTTTAGTTGTTCTGTGAGCCCGATTTACGCAGGAGCCTTAATTAGGAGTGTGTTATTAACAACGGCTAAGGACGACTTACGGTACATGCTTGTCTGTGTGTTTGTCCATCATCCACTCATTTGCCATCAACACAGCTGTCGTTTAAACTAGCCTTGTTTTTGAAGTCAAATTCAATATAATAATGATAGTGACTTAACCAGCTAAAGTAATAGGCCCTTCCCTACAATGGCAGTGGGTGCAGGGGAATGTTACATTTAGGTACACCAGTGCACCAGCATAGACGATGTATTGGTCGCTTCACTAGACATGTCTATACTGGAGCACTGGTAGGACACAATGGAACAGACACATCATTCACAGTATAAGCCAGTGCTTCCCAACCCTGGTCCTGTAGTACCTCTGCCCGTCATGTTTTATGCTGCATTCCAGACCACTCGGACACACCTCGAACCACGACGCTAAACTTAAACAAAACACACTGTTAAAACTACCAAATAACATTGCAGACATTGGCCATTTTGACATCAATTCACATATACTATATCACAGGTTTATCTATATGTTAGCTTGTAGTATTTTTGTTAAATACAGGCAAATATACTTTTGCCATTTTGTTGATAATGTGCCTCCATGGGTGCCGCCATTGTTGTGCAACGTCAAACTTGCCCCGAGTTCACAAGTAGGAACTACAACTCCAAGTTCTACTGGATTTTTTCTTTTTTAGGAGGAGGTCGGGAATTCTTGACCTCAGCGTTGTCTGGAGCGCAGGGTTAGCTGCGCTCCTGGTGCCACATCCTTGGGGGTCTGGGGTATGTTGGTGTCTAGGCTCGTTCTGTCAATGTCTTCGGGGTT
>JAODTR010088341.1:0-14171 GCA_025399935.1 Amblyopsis rosae | reverse complement strand
GAAGTTTGGGGTCCCCTGCTGGAGCTGCTGCCCCCGCGACCCGACTCTGGATAAGCGGATGAGGATGGATGGATGGTAATGCTTATTTATTTATTCATTATTGTAATATACTTTCACTTATCTGTAGTTCATCATGAGTTGCCATTACTTATTCTACTTCTAAATGTGTGCCTTTCCTAATACCAACAGTAGAATAAAACATGTCAAAAGTGAGACATAAGTGTAGATCAGAACACCAAGGGGACTGTGGGATGTTGTTGAGGGGGGCTGCAAGATTTATTTCCATGTTGACAGCCATAAATCACCATGCTATTTTCCAATAGTTATGGTTGTTTAATTCCAATATTTACTGTATATGAATTTTTCATGCTACTGTATATGTTATGCTGATATATAGAAGCTGTAGTTATAGTACATAGCGCAAACTTTGCGACCCCCCTCCGGGTCATGGCTCAGAATGAAACCCAATGATGAGTACAAATGAGACTTTTGAAACTAGCCCACAGACACTAGATGCTAAGGGAGGTTAGCTTGAGCCATATAGCTCCATGCTCTCTCTAGAATGGCACACAATATCTGCACGCTCGCCACACCGTCCGCTCTCTCTCCTCACGTCAGATGGACTAGGCGGAGCCAACAAAAGGCCCACGCCCAGGAGCGGTCCTACCGTCAGCCGGCGCTGGCCTGCCCACCAGGACCAACTAGTTCCCAGTAGTGGGAAAGCCAAGGGCAGGTCAGATATTTACACAGGGAGGAAATCACATCTGTTTAGCATCGCTCGTCAAAAGGAAAAACAATAGAAGATGAAACAGATTCATCTTCTATCCAAACTTTGAATAGTGAGAAGATATATAAGAGTTAATTTAACAAAAAACTATTGAAATAATTTGGTACCTACCAGAAAACCTGACTTTCCCATGAATGTTGTAGATGTTACGTTGGAAAGGGTTTGATCTCAGTGAAGACTTCAATGCTACGGGTAAAAAAGACAAACAAGTATGAAGTGTTGCATTTAGAAAGAAAGACTATAGTGTACAAAAATGACTCCAGACTAACTTTTCACGATTTTGGCAGTTTGTCGCACTAGCACATGATTTGGTTGTACCCGTTTTATATTATATTATTATATTATATTGATATTATATTATAAAAAACATGTTGAGTTTCCTACAATAGATGAGCCGCATTGCCTACATTACGCACACAGTATAGCATCCCCTTTCTAGGAGATTCAGCAACTTGAAGCAACGCCAGGCGTGTGTGCTGTACGTTTCATCTCCGACGCGGATTTGTCCCGTTTCCACTAGATGTCAACTTCCACCAGCATCATTTCAGAAGCGGAGCGGTACGAGGCAGTTGATCTACAGTTGAACTAGTTTGCCGGGCTGACATTGACTTCCTTTTTAAGGAAGATAATTAGTAGGCTACTCATTTTCACTCACATTGTCCTTTCTGGAATGGACCAGAGTTTGATGGACAGGTCATCTGACTAATCAGGCCGGGAATGTTGCTATGCACAGCAGTTTGTCGGATAAACAAGAATCAACAGGAATCACTGTCTCTCCATCAAATCTGTTAACTTTAAACTTAAATGAGTTGTGTAAATGTTGAAAGGATGTTGTTATGGGACATGTAGACAACACAGACAGCAGATATCCTACCTAGACAAACTGGATGCAGCCTTGAGATCTTTCAATTTCCTGAAGCCAGGCGGAAAAACTGTAAACTATAGTAGACTACACTATATGCTATGGATTTGGATGCAATATCACGGGTCAGCCAAACACATTTGTTATAAGGTAATAATTATATATACATCTATACTGTATAATTATAACATTTATAAAAGTTGTCGATTGTATCCAGAAGAATGTAATAGCCTGTTTACAGTCTAGCCTACCCGATAGCTACTGTAGTGTAGGTTATTGTTCTCCCCTCAGTCGACCGTCCAAAACAAATACATGTAATTTGCTTCCTGAATCGTTTCACTTTACCCTATTAATTAATTGAAATTGAAAATTAAATAATCTAAAATTAAAGCGACAACTGTCTTTATCTGAACATTTAGGATTAACTGTCATATCACTACTGTAGTAGGCTACTTGTTTAAGATAAGCAAGAATAGAAGTAGGCATTTTTTTTTTTTATGGTTACACTAATGTTTGATTTACATGAGAAACTAAAACCATCTGGTAGCTAATTCCTGCTGTTTTCTGACAACCCAAGCCTCGGCAAGGCTAAAGAGCAGCAGTCTGCCAGACTACTGCTTTTAGCTCAATAATTTTCACTGAGAATATAGTCTGGAAAACCTATTCACATTAGCGTTTTCACAAAAGTTATATTCATTTAAATTTGTTTGCCTAAATTGTATACTATATTTATATATATATATATTTTTTTAATTATTTAACCAGGCAATCTCACAGAGTAAAATCTCTTTTTCGGGAGAGAACTGGCCAAGAAGTAGCTTTAAACATCAAAGTTATAAAACATACAGTCTGTCAAAACTATATATGTCAGAACAAAAAAAAAGCAATTAGGACTGTTGTGAGATTCGGGTAAGCTGCAAACACAGAGTTCTTGCCATCAAAACTAAACTTAATATAGCCATAACTGCTGCATTGGATTGGCGCATTTTATGCTCCAATTGCTAATTACACTACTTGATATTTTTGCATTCTGTGCCATTTTGTGCATTGCTGTGTGTGTGTATGTGAGTGTGTTTGTGCATGAGAGAGACTGTCATGCACTGTATATAATAACACAAATGGCTTAAATCAAGAGACTATTGCTTTAATCACTGGACAGGCCTATGTGGGCCTTAATTGAATTCCTTTCACACATCTTGCTCAGACAAGAGAAAATACTACTAAATTGATTATTTAAGATAGTATGCATATTATCTATATTTTAGAATAATAAGTAGTCCTACCTCTTTCGTTGTTTACTGTAGACAGTTAACGAGCCATCGTTAATTAGACAGAGACGCTTTTTCTGTGGCGCAGATTTTAAAAACAGACAATGTGCCTTTTAGATACTATTTGACATAGTTTTCACTCCTTTTCGTTCAGCTAACAATTATATTTTGTAGCCAGGTAACGAAAGGAAACATCTAGGCGCAAGGAGTAGACCGATTTGTTTGTCAGTTAAGTGACGTCTTCATTTGACAAACGATGTGAGCTATCGGCTCCACAGGAGAACATTCACTTGGATTAATTTGTTTTATTCTTAATCGGTGGACAGTCCATTGTGGACCCTTTGAAGGATTATAAATTGAGTAATTGACCCATTCTGATTTAATAACCGCTTCCAACTTCAAAAGACATTAGACACTTCTTGTCGCCTCTGTTAACATGCTGGTAAATCTGAATTAGGTAATTACTTTGATGTTAAAATCTGAAGAATCTCAAGATCAAACGTGTAGCGTGTCCACTTTGACAAGTTTAAATCATAGACATATGGTTTAAACATGTTTATATGCACAACTGTATGCTTATGATGCAAGTCATTTGCATTGAGAATTTTTTGTAATAGAGTTAATCGAGTTTGTCGATAAAACGTTTCAGCCCTAGTGCCTACTGATGTTACAGTCATGGGCTCCAATGGAGACCATTGCTAATCCTAAAACTGTAATGTTAGCTTGTTAAATCTACCTTTATCTGGTACCATAATCCTCTGCCTGCCACAGCACTGCCTCAATCTGCCTGACAAGAAAATGCTGTACGCTACTTGCTCTGTTGTGGAGAGATCAGACAACCGTTCATTTGAGTGCGGTAGTGGAGCGGACATCACTGCACTAAAGTGCAATACATTTGAAGGAGTGGCTTAAAAGTCGCACTGGTGCAACTACTTATTAATTTTAGTAACACGTTTTCCAAAAATAGTTGCAAAATGTGACTAAATGATCATAGTCTAGAGCCCTGCAGTGTGACGCCACTAGTGTCTGCTACTAAGACGACCCAACACACCGTGGGGTGTCACAGCGTTGCTATGGCAGCAGGTTGTAGTAGTAGCAGTTTGCTGTCCTTTGGGAGTGCATATGATTTCACAGCAACTGCTGACAATTGCCTTGAGCCTGCGCTCCTCTCCATATGTGGAGCTACAAGCAGCTTATGTACAATAATAATGGTCCTATCTGGGGCTGGGGGGATGGGGGGGCTCACCTTTACAGCGGCTGACAAACAGCGGCCTCTCCAGGGCCTGCTGGAATGCCACACGCTGCCTGTTCACAGCATGAGAGCCACTGCCTGACGCAAAGCGGTCCTTACACCTGGAACAATACACGCGTGCACGTTACGCATGTGGCCACACACACACACCACATGCATTCCATCCATCTGTGATAAACATAATCAACATGGCAGCAGAGAGCTAAAGCAAGGCCCTACCATAAGTCCAGTAAATGCAATGAGTCAGACTTGATATTAGCTGCCTGCTGAGGCATGGTCAACAGCTTGTGACTGGGCAGTTGGGGGCAGCTGGAGGCAGCTGGGGCAGATAAGGGCAGGTGGGGCTTTACAGCAGTCAGCCAGTGCTGCCAGCACCAGTGTGGCCAGCCACGCAGCAATGAAACAACAGAGCATGGGCAGGGCAGAGGACCCAACAGCAGGCTGCCACCAAGGTACCAAAAGGTTATGGCCACACCTGCAGTAATCAAGTGGTATGGCTGAATGAAGTCATGTACTGACTAGTGGCTACAGCATGCGAGATGTGTGCTGGTGCTGGCAGTAGCCAGGTGATGGTTTCAAATGAGGGGGTGATGATCATTTCAGTTTGTGCAAGTGTATAGATCTGTTTTTAGATGTTTCATGATATGCAGGTTAGTTTATACAGTATGCAGAAATTTCTTCAAGAATATTGTTTTGATTATTTTATATTCTTCCCAGGGACTACATTTGATTTGGTTTTGTTGCTAAAACTGTGAGTACATACTGTATATTGTCACGAAAAAAGTAAAGTAAACATATGGCATACTCACGCCTAGTTAAACCGTGACCGAGCTCGTTTGACCCCAAAGTTCCGTTTGACTAGTGTGATCGCTCCGTACTGTGCCCGGGTGCGGCACGCTTAACCGTGCGCTGGCCCACTTGAAAGAGGTGGGCCAGGGCACGGTTTGGTTGGACTCGGGTGGGGTATGCATCAGTGTGATCGCAAAAGTGCATGAGGACGGGACTGAAGTCATCGACGCGACAGTTGTTTCATTACAAACAGCATGGCGGCAAAGGGAACAGAAGTGCAATGTTTATTGGAAATTAGGGCAGACGAGAGAATTCAGGAGCAACTGGATAGAACACACAAGAACTATCTACTTACTAGTGGGTATCAAAGAACCACTGAGCAGTGTCGGCAAAAGCTGTAAAAACTGTGTGCTCGGTATCTGAAGGTACAGGATGCACTCCGTACATCTGGTAGCTCGTCGGACATCAAGGACATATACCAATGGAACGATTATGTGGTCAAAATATTTGGCCTGAAACCAAGTAGCTGACCTAATGTTTTGGAGTAAGCGTGCCCTGGCCCTGAATGTTAACTGCAGTGTGAGTGCAGGCCAGCGGGGGAGTGGGGAGGGGGGACAATCGGGCACGGTTCAAGCAACTGGGCCAAGTGTGAGTACGGCCTGAAAGTAGTGAAGTGAGTAAAAACTCAATCTATGGACAACACGACTCAACCAAGGAATAGCAGCCAAATGGATTGCCATCAGCATTTACAATAAACTACAGTTGATTTTCAGGATTGCAGTGCTTCTGCATAGCTAGTTATATTTATTTGTACTTTTGCATACTGCTTACATTCCTAATTAATAATTGTGTATTCATAGGTTTTGTACCTTATACAATGCATGCTTGTCACTGTGCTTACAAACTTAAGATGGAGAGGAAAACCTATTGTCCATATTGCATTTACGCTCATATATATGTAAAAAGGTTTGTAGCTCATAGCTTTAAGTGTGAACCTATGATGTGGTAGTGTGGGGATTTGAGAGGGCAATGTCCTCTTACCAGCCGGGGTAGAGCAGGTAGCGAGCCCTCAGCATCTGAGGCTCGTTGAAGCTGCTGTCGGACAATATCAATTTCACATCCTTGCTCCTGACAAAGAAAAAGCACAAAATGTGGTCAAATATCATTCTTTGATCCTGCATGTTAGATTTTTGAGAATACAACTGCTACACTATACACTACACTATTGAAGTCCCTACATTTGGCATAGAGATTTTGGAAGTGAAAGCCAGACTAAAATATTTTTAGACATAAATGCCAAATTTCTTTGCATTATTAAGAACTGTTTGCAATAACTTCTAATTTGTTATAATCTAATCCCAATCCCACGGTACTGTAAACAACTGTTGTATAATTCCCTTTGTTTTGGGTGGAAGATGTGTTTGTGAAAATGCTGACAATATTGTACACATCTAGCATACATAAAAGGCATTGTAGGGCAGACCTGGTGACAGCCCCTCTGTCTGCCAGCACAAAGGCTGCCGTGGGGTTGGCAGAGCGCACCAGCTGTTGAACGTGCTGCCATAGCGGGTGTTTGCGCTCTGCTGTCAGACCGCTGAATACCACCGTACTCACGACACCTGACAGGACCACAGGAGCGCACCATGAGTGTGACTGTCGGCCAGACTGTCTACGACAGGTGAGGACATATCTTACCTTGGCTGCACTGTTCCACCAGCTTGGGAAAGGCAAACCTACAGGGAGATACAAGGAAAGTGTTTTTCTAGCGTTTAACCCAGGTTTCACCACATGATCCCAACAAAAAAAAGGGTCAAATTGTAGATTATCTCCACCGGAACAAAACTATGGTCACACTGGTGAGAACTACTTCAATATACTATAAACAATTTATTTGAAGTTGTGCAGCAAGCCTGAACATCAACACTGCCAATCCTTTGTACAGTACAATAAAACTCTGTTTATAACTCAAAGGTGCTGGCCAAAGTGTGCAGTGATAAACAGGCTAATTCCAATGTTATGGGCCTTGGCAAGCAATGTGATTAAGCCTCTTGAGGCAGCACAATGCATAGGATGACATCGTGGCTGTGGCTGAAAAGCCACCACGCTGAAAGCTTTCTGTAATGTAATTTCATGTTAATGAAATTCATCCAGAGTTTTATAATCAATCGTTATTCTGTCTTTTCGGAATACGAATTTGGAGCCAAGTATAACATTCAGCCCCGCCTCCCCTCCCTCTCCCAGACCCTAGCCTGCTACTCTTGGAGTCCTGCCGTCTGGGATCAGCTACAGCATTGGAGGAGCATTCGTCTTCCCTGTCCTAATGAACGGTCCATAGCCGTCACAGGGAATGATCATGATGGAGTGATGAGCTTTGCTCCCTCGTGTGGCTCTTGAGGGATTACAGTGCTCTGCTGAGGGGGGTGAGGGCCATGTCAGCTCTGAGCTGGGCTAAACACACCCAATTAGCACTGTGGTAGGGGGCTGTAGCCCCCCGGACAATCAGCGGCAACAGCCAGGGATAGGAGGAATGTCAACGTTGCCTCAAATGGAAAACTGGCCGCTAACGCTGTTGCCAACAAAGACTCTTATTACAGGCTTCGACACATGATCCCTAAAATAATAGGGTCAAAATGTAGATTATCTTCACGGGAACAAAACTATGGTCACACTGCAGAGTGGGAATGACAGTGCCCAACGGACTGAGATTCTAGAAATCTTGACCAGACCCTCCTCTGGGTAAAAAGTTTTGGCAGACAGAGAAGAAACGTTGTCCCTCTTCATCAAGCATACTCTTAGTACTGTAGCATACTCTTTGAATTAGATTATTATTGATAAAGCCTATATTCTTTTTGTGCATAAGTGCATAAACAGTTTAGACTATTGCTATATGGAAAAACTCATGTCTTAACCAACTGGTTAGCAGTTGTTTTTTTGGCAAGCACAGTTAGAGTGGTACTTGTACCATGACATTTGTATGGAGCTGTCTGTGTGGTGGACAGCAGGCTCTTGACGGGAGTGGTATGTCTGCCTTATTGTTTGGAGCGAGACGCTCTCTAAGATTAGTCTAAAGCCAGTAACAAAAGGACAGCCAGATTAAATGTAGGAGTGACCCTCTCTGGAAAAATGAAGCCAGCCTTGATTTTTAATAGCTAAGTGTATCCTGTAACCTCTGCTTAAAACCTTACTAACATGTCTGTCTGTCACTCCCTGGTTAAGCTGCCCGTCTGTCTATTGGTCTTTCCCTTGAAACCAGACACTAGCAACAGGCTATTAGCATAGTAAATGCTTTAGGTTAAACAATTCCCAAGAGAGCATTAGAGGGTCAATTGAGTTCACTTTTAGTTAAAGAAAACATCTAACCACAAATAACCCCACTAGATATTTTATGGACATACTATTCCATCTTACTAGGTCATGATCATATCGTCATTATATTCAGATGTTATTGGTAAAGTGTTGTTCCTGGACAATGTTTATTGTTGCAGGGAAAACAGCCTGCAGTCATCTTTGTGCCATAAAACATCAGCAGCTGATCATGTATATGGCCAAATTGTATTAAAGCTTTTGTTTTGTTGTTAATTAAGTCTAAATCTACTGAATCTACACAACAACATTTCTCTATTTAGAAGCCAATTTGGCCCAAACTGGCTTCCAGTTACAGTACACTGTATAAATGCCATTACTTATCAGCAGGCACTATAGGGGTAGGGCATCCAGCATCCAAGAATGCTTACAGTATAGTTTGCCTGTGCAGGTGAACAATCCCATGCCTTATTGACTAGCAGAAAACTAGCAAGACCTGCCTCATGCACTGGAACCAATCAAGTTCAAGTTCAACCCTTTTATTAGTCCCCATGGGGCAATTGGTTTTGCAGCAAGTACCACATGACATACAAAAAGTTAAGCAAATGATTGTAAACATTCCTAAATAAAAAGAAATAACCAATACCCAGGTGTGGGTGATCTTAGGTAAGTTGTGAGTAAAATGTTTAAAAATTTAAAAAACAAAAGAAATAAATGTATAAAAAATAAATAAATATTAAGAGCAGTCAATCAATCAAGTTCTTATTTAGTTGAGGCGGGGTCTCACCTGTGCTCCATGCAGGAGCTGAGGGGGTCCACGCAAGCAGTAACAGCCCCAATGGTGAAGCAGGCCCGGACAACAGGGTCCGGGTGGAACAGGACTGCTAGGACCACATCCAGAACATCTGTGTATCTGCACAGAGACACACACACCCAGTGAGATGTGTTCAAATGCAGTAAGACATACAAATCCATTGTCATCATCAACATCAATAATACGTGAACCGTTAGCTGGTTCAACAGTGTTTCCGGGTGTGTCTCCTCACCCTGGGGTGAGCAGGAGAAGGCGTGGCTTGCTTCCTGGGCCCCGCTGGCTCTCCATGAAGTTGGTCAGGTAGCACTGCAGGTAGGCAGCTGAGAAGCTGTCAGGTTGGTACACCACCCACCTTCAGCACAATGACACATGTTGTTGTTGTTGTTATTATTATTATTACTGCACACTGCTGTTGGTATCGCCTAAGTACACAATACACTGCATAAACACGTATTAACCCTCTGAACCCTAAGGGTATTTTTTCACTACATTGATATTATGGCTTCTAAAAGCATTTCTGTAATATGTATAATCAAGTGTTTTATGTCTTTGATATCAGCACCCTCTCAGCTACAATTAGGACAATACATATCACAAAATCTTTTTGAGAAACTTTACTCACTGTTAATGTTTTTAAAATGCAAGAAAATGCAAAGCGCCTATTTTTATAATTTATTTTTTATTATATAGAGCATGGGTCACCAACCTTTTTGGAGCTGAGAGCCAGGGGCGCAGTAGGGGGGTACGGACGGTGGGGATACGTACCCCCCACTTTCGTAAGGGAGCATCTGCCGAACACTCGCCTGACGATATCGCCTGTCTTCTCTTCACCGGACAGCCACGCCTGTCTTCTCTTCGCCGGACGGCCTCGCCTGTCTTCTCTTCGCCGGACAAGCCTCGCCTGTCTTCTCTTCGCCGGACAGCCAAGCCTGTCTTCTCTTCGCCGGACAGCCAAGCCTGTCTTCTCTTCGCCGGACAAGCCTCGCCTGTCTTCTCTTCGCCGGACAGCCACGCCTGTCTTCTCTTTGCCGGACAGCCACGCCTGTCTTCTCTTTGCCGGACAGCCACGCCTGTCTTCTCTTCGCCGGACAGCCACGCCTGTCTTCTCTTCGCCGGACAGCCACGCCTGTCTTATCTTCGTTGGACGGTCAAGCCTTTCTTCACTTCGCCGGACAAGCCTCGCCTGTCTTCTCTTCGTCGGACATCCGCTCCGATCACTCCCCACTCTTCATGACGGCCTCGCCTGTCTACAGACTCCCGCCGCACGCAAGTTGAACCGGCTAGCCGGCATTGCAAGCAACACCGCCTTAACCCCTAACGGTTGTACCTCTCCTGTCTGTGTAAATAAAACCCGTTTTATTTATAACTGCCAGTGGGTGTGAGGGACAGTTAGATGATTATGGTCTATTGATCTGAGAGGTCCATTTGGAATATATGAATACTGTATATAATATTAATATATAGGTTTAAAAGTGTGTATGCTATTTTTATCGATTCATATTGCCCACTAAGCACTTCCTGGAACTGTTTTGCCTCTCCATGAACCATCTGACTGCTGAAAATGTCATACTTCCGTTGGCACAACTCTCTTTCCATGGCTCTGTGTATGTATACTGTTTTGATTCATTGGCTCATTTGGCAAAAGAATATTCCAGTTGCAATTCAAGTTGCGACTTGGCCGTGGTGCGAAGTCCCTATTATGTGGAATAACGCAAGCCATATGACTTCAGCAGAGTGTCTGGATTATGAGAAAATACCCTGAAAGTTTCTGTCCGTTACCATTCTGAAGATATTACACCTATACAACCTATGCCATGAATAGAAACATACGAGAATCCATTATGAAAGGCATATTTTATATGTCCGACTTTGTCGCTGTGTTGTAGAGCCCGTACTACGCCAAGAAAGACAAGCTATCTATCTCTTCAGCGGAATGTCAGCATTATGGAGAAAAAAACCCTGAGCTTCTAGCATTTACCGTTCTTAAGATATGATACGGAATATAGACCTATGCGATCTCTGGTTTAGAGGGTTAATGAATAACTTAACTGTTGAATGTATTCATTTATTAAATAAATGGCTACTACTACAATAAATAATACATCACGTTTAACTTATACAATCCTGTAAGCTGCATTCTTCAGCGTGGCTCTGATAATCAGACATTAGTACGAGACATTAGGACCTCTCTCACCTGCCGCCTTCTTTGTTAAGTTGGACCAGAAAGTCACAGAGCCTGTCCTTGTGGCTGCCTGGAAGTCCACTGATGACAGTGGTGATAACCTGTGGAGATGTTGACAACACTAAACATGACACACAGCTGGCAGCAGTGTGAAGGTCAGCTGTGCTGTACATTGTGAACATATACCATACCACCTTGAGATCTTTCTCTTACCTTGTCTTTCTGGGTAGTGTGTGGGCTGCTCAGCTCTGCACAGGTGAACAGTGCCCCCAGATGGTCATTCAGAATGGGTTCCTGACCCACACTGCTCAAGGCAAAGTGCTGGAGGAACCTGTCAAAGAAGACATCAGTAGTCACTCATGGAAACACTACACACATGAACAGCTTGATGATAAATCCAATGGTTCCAAAAAGAAGTGGTCGGGACACCCAAAGTGATGGTAGATAGGGAGCATTAGAGAACAGTGTGAGACTATGAGAGCTGTAGGCGAAGGAATAGAGACATGGAGAGGTGCGCAACATTTTTTTAACTCATCAGGGTGCTTCCAGGAATAGTAAAGATGTGTAGAGCAAAGTGTGAATGTCCTGTGTATACTGACATGTCCAGCTCTGGCAGCTGGGAGTAAGACGTCTTCAGGCTGCCTCTGCGTTTGGCCATGGGGGGCTCTTGACTGTCGTGCAGCTTCTGCAGTCGGGAATGCCTGTGCAAAACACTCATTACAGCTAATGAAGAAACTGATGGTGACATACAGTAGAGGAATAGATCTATCATGTACTTTGAATAACATCTTGTGAGCATGGATCAGTCACACTAAACCCCAACTTCCACCGGGCGTGTCTCTGTCGCGTTTCAGCTCTTGTCAATGCAAGTGAACAACCAAAACATCCCAGAAACATCCCAGGAGCGTCCCAGTACCGTCCCAGGGCCGTCCCAGAAACGTCCCAGTATCATCCCAGGCCCGTCCCAGGAGCGTCCCAGTAACGTCCCAGTATTGTCCCAGGAGCATCCCAGTAACGTCCCGGGACGGTCCCAGGAGTGTTCCAGAAACGTCTCAGAAGCGGCTCCTCTGAAAATAGGCGGCAGTTATATTTTTGACGAAAGATGCTTCTGGGACACTTCTGAAAGCGATCAACAGCCAATCATATAGAACTCATACATTCTGTTTGAGTTGTTGCTATGGAAACACAACACAACAAGACGCTCTGCTTCTGACACGTTGCCGGTGGGGTAGGATGCAGTGCAGAGGACGGAGCAAATACAGAGCGCTGGCATAACAGAAGTACCTAATGACAGTAGGTCATCCTGAGTTCATAACTCATTCATAACTTCTGAGTGAGGTAGTTCTTACATGTTCTTCTGGTCACAGTTCAGCTCTTCTTGGTCAACATGCTGCAAATTAAGTCCTATATCTGAGCTCTGCCACACGGACAACACCTGAATCCAAGAGAGATGGCGAACGGTATTCTTTAATCAGCACATCTTTCAGACAAGGTTTATGAAGCTTTACATCACGCTGAAAATCATAGAAGCAACACTAAATCATATAACGTGTAATAATGCGCACACACACATAACAGACACAATATCAATGTTTTCGATGTTTTCTCTTTCTGTCATGATGTTTAAATATCAGTTTTAAGCACAATCTTGGTAGAAGAGACTTCACCTTAGAATAGAAAGCCTTGTGGCTCTTTGTCCTGGGCTGCAGTGCAAAGACCACACACTGGTCAGAGCTGTGGAGGGGGAATGGCAGGTGAGGCAGCAAGCTGCTCTCATACTCCACAAACAGAGACGCCACAGTGCTGGAGTCCTGCACACACACACACATACACACACACACTCATTCAGCATACACAATATACCAGGGAAAGAGCTAATGTGGAGGCCAGTTAACGTCGCTATACATGCATTATTCTGTAGATGAGTCCTATATAGTCCAATGAACAAGACATGCAGCATCCTTTACAGTCACACCGTGAAAAGAAAGGCAGACTCCATCACACCCTCTTTACCATTCCTTTGAACTACTCCCAACAGATGGGCTGGATTAACCATTAGGGCAACTAGGCAACTGCCTAGGGACCCAGGAGCTCTAAAGGGCCCAGCCGGCACAAGTAAAATATCTGATTAGATCGTGTCTATATTTTCACAAATAACTTCAGATCAACTTCCGCATAACAAAAGCATTCACATGGAAACAGCATGCACCTTTCTAACCTGCCAACCACATGTGGTAGTATACTGTAATAACCAACCAGATTGCATATTGTGTGTGTCATGTCGTGTATCCCCACCCAACTACAGACCGATTACTGTAAATGAACAGGTAATAACATAGACAGGCTATGCAACCATGTGACTTCTCAACACGTTATGTCAATGCTGTTCTTATAGAGCAGGTGAGATTATTACAATTTACTGTATTTGGCTATGTAGGCTACAGGCTATGTTTAGTACCCGTTTTCAACTTAATGCTAAATAAATGCTTATAAGTAGACAGTTTTCACTGTGAGTGAGAATGCGCCATTAGAAATTAGTGTTAGTGTTCTTATTGCGCTTGGGGAACGTGCAGGATACCGAGAGTTATCCTGCCCTGCCAGACTAGCCTGCAGGACGCTCGTCTCACAGCCTCTTTCCAAAGCCCAAAACAGCCTATGGATGGCCCCACGCACAACTGTTGCTGTTGAACTTCAACAAACGCAAGGCTGCCTGTCACATAGTAGCATATCCTATGCTCAAGGTAACGTAAGCAAACATATGCTTGACATTCAGTGACTGTGCTTACTATTCAGTGGCCGCGCATTTTAGGACTACTTTCGATACAACTTTGGCTGTATATAGGGAATGTACGCTCTCTTATGAACAAGATGGACGAACTCTCAGCTCTGGCCAGCGAACAGTGGGAATTTAGGG